>PVJX010003698.1:0-104680 GCA_004027295.1 Dolichotis patagonum
TATCTTTGCCTTGTAACTTTAAGTTCACAAACTGTACACAATCATGGCATAATACCAGCATGACAGTATCCCCAGTGTGGTCTATATTTACATGATCCTAATGCTTTAATCTGTATTTTTCTTTAAACATCATAGTAAGACAAACTACAAAAACCCAGAACTTAGTTTTAAATGCTGAGCTCAAAGCATGCAGGTATTTCACAGTCACCGAGATAAAGCTGGATATTGAAACTCCTTCATGATGTCCAATGATGTACTTTTTCAATCATCCCAAGTATCTCCATATTTGTTTACTTCTACTTCTTTTTTTTGGCACTCTTACCTGCGTAGGCCGGTCTGAGGGGCCAGTCTTTTGTGTAAAAGTTACTTTATATGACTCTCTGTTCTTTTGTCTTAATTCCTCATATGTAATGTGTTTTCTTTTGGGACTTCAAGGTTGGGCTCAGGTCCTTGGGCAATATGAACAGAAACACCAGTGGGAATGGATTCATTCATAGAGGCACCGAATGGAATTGGCTCATAATGAGGAAGCATCTCCTTTTCTATGTTGTCTGCTGCAGGGGAGGTTACAAAAGAGGACTGACCACTCACATTTGAGTCATGTTTTGACTTTTGAGAATAGTGCCCAGGTGGTGACGATCGTCATGCTTGTCCTGATCCTAAAGCTTCTCCAAGAGGGGAATTTTTGAGATTCTTGAACTTTGCTTGGCAAGCCTTCATATAAGAAAATTTTCCAGGAAAGTATCCCATGATACAAGCAAATATAAGTTTAGGGATGGAACCAAATCTGGGATGACTTGAAAGAATTCCTTTGCTAATTAGTCCTTGAGTAGTCAACATACTTGTGGCAGCCAGAGGCTCAGATCTGGACCAGAAGCTTTCATCCTTGCATTCTGCGAACATTCTTCTTTCTTCCTCTGTTGGTATGTAATCAGCCCCTATCAGGGGAATTGGTCTTGAAACTTACGAATTCGGCTTTCGACTATCAGCCTGCCCATTCATCTTTCCTCCCAAATGCAGCTATGGCCAGGGCACGTAGACCCTGAGTAATGCTGGGCAGAAGCTGGGAGAAGAACCTAGAAGAGGCAGGGAAAGGGGAATGCATGGAACTGCAGCAAGGGGAGGGATGGACTGCACCCTGACCACCAGCCTTGGGAATCTTCATCATGGTTTCTAATAGTATGAATATTCAGTAAAATAAGCAACACACACACACACATACATATAGGATTATATTAACGTAATAGGCAGCTATCTATATCTATCTGTATAGATGTAGATAATGTTTTCCTAAAATAGTTACTGAACTTTTTTCTCTCCTTCATGTGATGGTGAGTTCTGTTTTAGAAATTAAAACTATCTTTATCTCTTGTAGAGTATAAAATGTGGTTTAAATATAGATGATATTTAAATTTTATTTTAAAACTGATTTTTGCTCACTTTGATGAAGGTTATGTATGTATTTGTTTTCTCTTAAATCTTTTTATGATGGACAGATCCTGAATTTTTTATTTTTATTTATTTTTTTTTTTTATCGGTACCAGGGTTCGAACTCACGACTGCCTGCTTGCAAGGCAGGCGCTTTTGCCGCTGAGCTAAATCCCCAGCCCCAGATCCTGAATGTTGTGAAAAGGTCACTCAAAGCAGGCTATAAATATGGCAAATATTTTTACCACAATCATGGTAGCCTGTCCTTTTACTTGATTTCTTTGACCTTTCTCAGCTATTCTCTGATATGATTTTTTTTGTCTATGCTGATATAGGTGCCTACACTTTATCTCTTCTAGGTTACATGATTTTTATGAGTGCTATTATCGATTAAAAAGGAAAAATCCACAAGCTTTAAAAATATTTCAAGTTCTGTTAAGGAAAATAATGATACTTAAACTGAAGGTTCTGAGAGATATGGTTAGGGTACATGTTCATTCTGATTTTCTGTCCTTGATTGATTTTGTGACATTGATAGTGTCCCCTAGCTGTTCTTTTTGCATTTTCAAGAGAGTGGATGTTTTTATGCAAAGCCAGGTGGTCTCTAAAATGGGCAGTTAGTTATAGTGGCAGAATTAAAATAAAATTCTGAAATTTATAACCTCATTGCCTACTATATATTGTCTTATTAACTAGAATCCTTTTTTAGACAATTTTTTTTCTGAAACAAAGCCACACTGATAAAAGATGGTTCTTATACTTCAAAATAGTTACAGCAACTTAAACTTGATTCATTTTTGTGAAAATATTTTCTGGAATTGTGACTTTTAATTCTTCATTTTTGATTTCAGTCCTCAAGCAAGACATGCTTTAGTTGCCTGTAACTATTTTGGGCCATTTTGATCATTCTGTACACTTCCAGTTTCATTCTAAAAATTTGCACTTCTCTGGACAAATAAGATGTGCTGTTGTTTGCTCCACCTTTGGTTACAGTATTTGGAATTCAGAGGGTTGAGTTGTGTTTCTCATTAATAAGAATATAATGTTGTGAGTGACAGGGAGCTGGACCAGTAGGGTGTCTTAGAGCCCTTTAATTCCATAATGTCCTTGATCTGATGAAACGGCTCAGTAAATCTCTTCACAATTTCCATGACCAAGCCATCTGCCTGCATTAAAATAAATCAAATCTGCTTACTCCTTCAGTGTCTAACAAATATTCTATAAACTGATGATGATGAGGTCCATGAACACAAAAATAATTTGCAGTCTTCAGCACTTCCTCTCCAATTCTCTGCGCCTGGGAGCAGCGGGAGTCCGCATGGCAGCGCTCTCCGCCGGGGTGCAGAGCTGTGGGGCTCTTTCCCTGGCCTCTGTGATTTCCCAGCTGTGGCAAGTGAACCAATTCGCTCTCCCATGTTTAAACTTCGAAAAACCTTTACTTATCCTACTTCATGTACATTAATTTGGCAAACATACACTTATGTATTTACTTCATTTTACTTACATGTTTAGAGAGAGAGAGGGAAGAAGGCAGGGAGGGAGAGAGAGGAGATCACAGGCAGACTGAGTTTGTATCTGGCCCTGCTTCTGATATTGCTCAGACTTAGGGACTGTTGTATGTGGCAACGCCATGCTGTTAAGTGCTCCGTCCAATGGTCTGTTTAGAGGCAAAAACTGTTCATTTTTTTTTCACACCTGAAAACCACCCAGTCTCCAAAAGCTTTCTTCACAGTGACCTTCTTACAAAATCTAATACTCTTATAAAAGTTTCCAGCAAATTAGTGGTAAAGGGCGTTTCCTCAAACTGGCAAAAGGAATCTATAAAAGTTCTACAGCTGACAGATAGTGAATATTATATGAATGGCGAGAGACTGAATATTTAAACTGGGCATTATCTCTAGCCAGCACAGTGCCGCGGAGTCGAGCAGTGCAAAGGCTTCTATCTGCAATTATTCCTGTGCTTGAAGAATATCCTTTTGCATTTCTTATACCATGTTATCTGTAGTTTCTTTCATCTTTTGTATATCTGAAAACTTCTTCATTTTTCTTTTTTCCCTTTAAAACATTAAGGAATTTCCCCCAATGTCATGTACCTTGTGTCTTTCCAAAAAGAAGGTTGCTTTCTCTTTACTTTGGATTCTCTGTGTATATCGGTATTTCTTTTCTGGCTATTTTTAAGATTATTCTGCAGTTTGGTTATGAATTTTGCCTAGTTGTGGGTTGTTTCTTATACTTGGGTCTCAGTGAACTTTTTGTATCTATGAGATTTATATTTCTCATTTAACTTGAAAATTATTGGCTAGTATTTCTTTAAATGTCTACCCTCTTCCTTTCTTGTGAGGAGGTCTTCAGTTGTACGTGCAATTACATTTGAAGTTTTTATCTCGTTACTGTTTTTCTTTCCATGTTTTACTTTTGGTAGTTACTTCAAGTTTGCTCATCTTCTGAAATATCTAATCTACCCAGTTTTTCTTCACTGTATTATTCATCTAAGAATTTGTGGTTTCTGTCTGATGAAGTTTGTGTTGTCTTCATATTTTCTGTATGTTTACCTCTTTCTAAACGTTGGGAAGGCTGTTAATATAAATATTTTAATGTCTTTGTTTACTAATTCCATCCTTGGTGTTGGTAACATAATAATGAATATGAATACCTGTGAATGGCCTTAGTCTCTGGCTCCTGGGAGGGAGACTAAAACTTCAAAATCTTCTGGGTTAACCAGAGTGATTTTGTGATTTGTAACCTCTGTGGATAAGCCTGCTATGGTGCTAAGACCGGAGATTTCTCAGAGGTGCAAGTCACCAGAAAGACTGAGTCTTGCTGACTGACCTCACAAATACGGTATGTGCATGTCTTCTAACCTGTGTCCAGGTACCCAACTGAGGGATATTTCTACTTGTGAACAGATACAGCTTACTGATGTCTGCAGCTCAAATCCATTACCACATGGCTCTTTCTAGTCCCTACCCCTCAGTATCCATAAAGTTCTACTGCAACAGTAAGGAAAAAATCTATATTTCTACCATTTGCCAACCATATGCTTAATTATTTAATTACACAGCATAGGAGTTCCATCCCTGGTACCAAAAAAAATAAGTACTAGCAATAAAAAATTAAGCATATGTTTTATCATTGCATCAGGATTATGAACCCATTGCTCTGGGAAGTAACTTTCCTAGCTGCAGTATGTGCTTGTGCACAATTTGTCTTTCAGAATGTGCCGATTCCAAAGCTGTTTACATCAGCACTTTTCCTACTATTTCCTTTAACACAGTTATTTTCTCTGATGTAATATGGTTAGATCCTTTTATGATATTCTCCATTCCACCCCTGGTTGCCTTGACATCCTAAATTATTTTCTATAATTTGCATATATTAAGGTTCATAATGGATTTTGACAAATGCATAATGTCATCTATTCACAATTACAGTGTCATACTGAATAATTTAAATGTCTTTAAAATCCTCTGTGCTTTACCTCTTTACTTTTTCCTCTCTCCACAAACAGTTTGGTCTAACCACCAAACTGTTCTCATGATTTTGTGTTTAGAAAATCCATTTAAAGTTCTTCATGCTTCGTGCATTTGGCTGCTAATCCTTTTTTATCACGGAATAATATTCCATTGTATGGATGTGCCACATTTGGTTTGTCTGTTCCTCTATTGAAAATATCTTGATTCATGCTAGTTGTTGGTAATTATCTTAAGTCACTTTATGTGTCCGACAAATATCCAACATCCACAGTCCATGTAAAGTATGCAATCTGATGTCTTTTGGTATATTACATTATTTCTAAAAGTTATGTTAAAATATATACAACATAAGTCTTATCATCTTACTGTTTAAGTATTTAAATTAAGTGACATTAAGAATGTTCATGTTGTGCAGTTTGCACCATTGTCTTTCCAAAAACTCATTCGTTACTCCCAACAGGTGCTCTGTAACCATTAAGTAGTAACTCCTGGTTGCTGCCTTCCTTTCGTCCCTGGTAACCTGTACTCTACTTACTTCCGCCTGTATGAATTTTACCTACTCAGGTGCCTCACACAAGTGGAGTCATAAAATGTTTATCCTTTTTTGTGGCTTACTTCACTTAGCGTAATGGTTTCAAGATTCATTAATGTTATTGCATGTATCAGAGCTTAATTTTTTATCGATAAACATTCCTTGTGTGTGTTATCTCTATGCTGTATTTTGTTTATCACTTCATCCATCGATGGACATTTTTTTTACCCAGTTTTAAAAATTAGGAAGCCTGTGTGTGTTCCTACCTAGCTCCAACTTGTGGATTTTAAAAAAATATCTTAGAATACTGGCACATTGTTGCTCATTTGTGTTGCAAAATCTTTTTCTGTGTTTTTTTTACTGTCTTCTTTTGGAGCCTTAAAGAACAGGCATTCTTCATTTTCATTGGTTCAATTTTTTTCAGTCTTACTGTTTTGTGTGTTTTGGCTAGGAATTTTTTTTTTTTTTTTTGCCTGTTCTGATGTCACGAGGATAGTCTCTGTTATCTTCTGCAAGCTATACTATTGTCGCTTTTATATTTTGGCTTGCAGTCTGCCTGGAGTTGATTTTTTCAAGTGTGTATAGAGTGGAAGTTCAAAGACTAAAACTTACTATTGGTGGTAGTTTACCTGTTTACCTTTAAGTTTTTTTGTTAGACAAGTTCTTTGATGTGTTCTTACACTTTGTTTTATCTTCAGGACCTAACTCAGTGCCTTGCACATGGTGGATGGTCAATACATTATTACTAATGGTTATCATTCCCAGACTTATATCCCAAAAAACACAGCAGCTCACGCAAAATGCTATGAAATCTGAATTTACTCTTAAATAGTGTTCACTGTTCATTTTCTTTTCACAGCATCATTTTCTTTCTTCTTCCCCCCATTACTTTCTTCCTCCTCTGTTGCCACTAGCATCTTATCACTGTTATCTCCTTCTCCAATAGAATAGTCTTCCTCATTTGGAGCTGAGGTTAAGTTTTTGATCTCATATTAACGTTTCCATTAGATAGTAATTTCTTTGAAAGTAACAATTTGAGTAGTAATAGTCCCTTGCATCGTAACATACCACTGCCTACATGCCTCCATTTGTTTTGTACACAGGAGTTCTTGCTTCCTTTTCCCTTCTCTTTCCTTCCTGTCCTGGCCTCCTCCCTTGGGCTGAGCATCAAACCTAGGGCCGTGTGCAAGCCAGGTAGCTGTTCTCTCACTGGGCTACATCTTCAGCTGCATGTCCATGGGATTTTAGTGTGTAGTCTGTACTTCAAGGGAAGTCACAGAAATTTTAGGCCAGATTCAGTGCTGACTTCTGCCTCACAAGAGCACCTCATCTACTTTTTAGAGCATATGATTCTATTTTCTATATTCTATACTACTGAACTCATTCTATACGCACCATTGTGGGTTGCACAGAGATAGTCAGCATACCTAGTTTTAAGGAACTTAATATACATGTAATTATAGTTGAAATTGCGTATACTGTAGTTACAATTTGAAGATTTATATGAATCCAAACAAGGAGTAATTGTAGAATACTTCTCAGGATTATGTGAGGATCTAAGAGTGCAGATACATTGTTGTTAAAATGTCAAATGGAAGAAAGATAAAGCCAGATATTCAGTAGCCTTGTGTACTTCCGGACCTTTGTTTCACCCTCTGTATGAGACAGCACTTCTTAAGTCTTTAGCAGTTAGAATGATGGGGGTAGAACGATGAAAAAGGAGCCAGTCCGTCCAATCTTGCAGTTTAGACTGATTTCTGTGCTTTTGTCTGAGATAAACATGATTCATTTCATTGCAGGGTAACGTGTTATGATAATGATGTGAGTGAAAGTATTCTCTTGCTGAGCTCTCATTCTTCTTGCCATGCCATTTGACTCCCGTGGTGGTCTGGTTCTCACGTTCTGCATGCAGAGCAGCTGGCCACTTTCAGGATGTACAGGGGTAATGGCATCAGGGATGAAAGGAGCACTTGGAGCCCCAGGAGCCATCAGAAGTGTGTAAGAAACCTGCCAGTGTCGGTGTATCCTGGTGAAGGGACTGACAAAGGATTGAGATTAGAAAGAATTCGTGTGCAGGAATTTCAAGATCAGGGTCTTAGTCTGTCATTGTTGCTACAACAGAATGCCACTGACAGTTTTATAACCAATGGAAATCTGTTTCTTACAGTTTTGGAGGCTAAGAAATCCAAGATGAAGGTGCCTAGCAACTTCTCTGTCTAGTAGGGTCTACTTCCCAGTTCATAGTCATTTTGTGGTTGCATTTTCATGGGACAGAAGCACCAGAGGAGCTCTCTGGGTTTTCTCTTTTTAGCACACTAAACCTCTTTCCTGGAGCTCCACTCTATGACCTAATCATCTTCCAGAGGTCTCACCTCTGCATAGTATGACATTGAAGGTTAGGTTTCCATATTTTGGGGGTGAATACAGACATTTACTCGATAGTAATCAAAGGGAATGGCCAGGGTCACAGTATGAAGGTAGGGATGGGACATGCTCATTGCTATTCCAATTCAACAACAATCACAGAAAGAACCAGCACAGAATACTGGTTCCCCGTCTGTGACTGGTTCTCTTCTCATCTCCCTCGGAGAGGCAGTGATACAGCAAGGGACTGTCTGGAAGTAAAAGCAGGGCATAGAAAAGAAATCTGCAAAGAAACATTGACAGATTACAGTATTTAAAGAGCATGTTTGAAGTATTGGAATAGCCAGAGATGACTAGATTATACTGAATCTAGGGCTCCTTCTGACGCCTGCTGCCCATCTGGTATGGGAGTTGATTGGTGAGGAGGGGTTTGTGAGAAGTGGTAAGTTCACATCGGTTCAAGAGGAAATAGACTCTGCTTCTTTGCATATGCTTATTTATTAAGCAAACAAATGTAAATTTACATATTGCAGTCCTCTTGATACAATCTGATTTAGATGCCTGGCCGGTCTCACAGAATCTAGACTCCTCATCTGGCCAGATGCACCAGTCTTGAGCTCTGTCCTAGTTTTTAAGTAAAGCTGATATACCAACATGGCAGCAAATGTGTAAGCAATTGCAAGAACCATACTACAGTGCTTTATTGAATCTCAATAAATGATCTTTTCTTTCAAGAAAAGCCTCTTTATTTGCTTGATCACTTGGAGTGCTTTTTTTTAAATACTTGAATTTGGCAGGCGTTTCCTGATGCTGCGGTGCCCGCAGTGTACTGAATGTGGTTAAACAGCTTGGAACACTGGAGTTGAATAGGCTCTGCACACATGTGCCAAGGGTGGCCAGCCAAGTCATCCTGCAGCCTGTGCCAGCTCTGATGAGCCTTGCCTGTCCTGCCACCACTACCTCTGTATGCCTTCTTAAGTTGCACACATTTCTTCTGCTTTTAATGTCACAGATTTCTAGTTTAGATGCCAAGTTGTTGGGTGCTCACTGTGTGCCATGCATTGACTGGGGATTTATGTATGTTTACTCACTGATCTTCAAAATAAGCTAAGTATTAGTCCTCTTAGTACTGACACTTGAAGGGTCACTACTGCGCCATGTTCAGACATCAATAAGAAGGTTACATTTGTATTTCTAAGCTCCATTTGACTCTGGAGGTTTTCTCTCCATTCTAGGGCCTAACTGGGGAAGGGTTTGGAAAATGTTTGTAGCAGTGATCCTCAACCTTTTGGGCATCAGGGATGGGTTTTGTGGAAGACAGTTTTTCCGCAGACCAGGGTGAAGTTGGGGAAAGGGATGGTTTTGGGATGATTCAACTTAGTTTCTGTTATCACATTGTAACATACAGTGAAATAATTATAAAACTCACCATAATGCAGAATCAGAATGAGAGAGCCCTGTGCTTATTTTCCTGCAAGTAGATGGTCTTGTCTGTGGGTGGTGGGAGAGAGTGACACCTGAAGCGAGTTGCCTATGTCCAGTCTATTCTGTAATCGTGTTTTGGTTGCTGTCTTTGCAGAATACCCTCCTTCACAAACCAATTCCCTTGTTATCAATTCCCTTGTTGTCAGTAGCGGTAAACTTGTCAACCTGGATTGCGTACCGCAGTGACTCATGAATCTGAATGGTTGTGCCTGGATATCCTTTGTTATTTCATCAGTTTATCTAGTTAATGTGCTAGCTAAAAGAGGAACACATGCCACCTTTGGAACCACAACCTCTCCTAAAAGTGCACCACAAATGTTCTTAGCAGCAAGCAAGATAAACTCTTCACAAATAAGGTAAGGTGTTGGAAGCAGACTTCTCAGTACTTTTGTGGCAAGCTCAGGATATTTTGCATTGACTTTAATCTAGAATTCATGGGAATTTGAAGTTGTCTCACATATACTTATTTATGTTAAAGAGAGAAAAATGAAACAAAATTTCAAGACAACTTAATAGGAGGGTAACGATGGTTAATATATTGTGCATTGTTATCTTTAAATTAGTTACTCAGAGTACAAGATACTGGCATTTAATCATCCAAAAATATTAGCACAAACCTTTCTTTTCAATGAATTTAAGAGAAATTAGTAGTATAACTATCTTAACTATTATATATATAATATTTAATTTTGCTTTTCCTTTTCTTCTCTTCTCAATTCCCTCATACCAGTTTTTCTTTTTGAATTTTCTTTCCATTTTACAATATGTATCATGCATTTTTAATCTTAATTTACTCTTTCAACTTCTCACAGTAAGGAAACAATATGATTTTTACACAAGAGTCTGGTTTATTTTTCTAATGAGTATGGTCTTGAGTTGCATCTATTTATCTATAGAAATCACCATTTTATCATTCTTTATGACTGAGTAGTACTCCATTGTTTAAAGACAGCACATCTTTTTTGTCCATTCCTTGGGCCTTTGGGTTTCCAAGATCTAGCTATTACAAATTTTGATGCTGTAATCCTGGGTGCACATCGCTGTGGTATGGTGTTTTTAATTCTGGGAAAATGCCCACAAGGGGAATTGCTGGGTAGAAGGGAACCTTCAATCCTAGTTCATTGAGAAATCTCCACACTGATTTTCACAGTGGTTGCACCACTCTACTCTTCCATCAACAGTGAATGATTGTGAGCTCCTTTTTCCCAACAGCCCCTCCAGCAGTTGTCATTGGTTGATTTCTTACTAGTAGTCATTCTTTCCAGAGTGAGATGCAATCTCAGTATTGTTTTAATTTGCATCTCTTGAATGACCAATGATATTGAGTATTTTTTCATATATTTATTTGCTGTTTGCATCTCTTTATCTGAGAAATGTATATTCATCTCATTGCCCATTTTTGGGTTAGGTCCTTAGATTTGGGAAGTCTGATTTTTTTTTATTCTTTCTATGTTCTCTGTAGTAACCTATTGTCTGGGAAACAGATGACAAACATTTTCTCTCACGTTGTGGGTTGTCTTCTTACTGTTAGTAGTTTCACTTGCTTTGTAAAAACTTTTTAATAAGATGAGATCCCAGTTGTTGATTCTTTGTGATAATTCCTGTGCTACTGGGGTTTTATTCATAAAGTCTTTGCCTATACCAATGTCTTCAAGGGTTTTACCTATCCTATCTTCTAGCAGATTTAATGTTTCTGTTTTAATATTTAGATCTTTGATGTGTTTCAAATTTGGTTTAGTGCATGGTGAAAGATATGGGTCCAGTTTTAAACTTCAGCATGTACAGAGCCAGTTTTTCCAGCACCATTTATTAAAGAAATTATCTTTCTTCCAGTGAATTTGTTTGCTACTTTTGTCAAAAATAAGGTAACCAGTATGTGTGGAATTGTTTCTGCATCTTGTACATTGTTCCATTGATCATTGGGTCTGTTTTTTTGCTATACTATGTTGATTTTATCAGCTTTGTAGTGTAATTTCAGGTTAGGAATTATGAAGCCTCTAGCCTTGCCTTTGTTGCCCAGGATTGCCTTTGCTATTCTAGGTTTCTTCTGGTTCCAAATGAATTTTAGCATTGTTTTTCTTAATTCTGTGAGATATACTATTGGAATTCTGATCAAAATTGCATTAAACCTGTACAACAATTTTGGATGTGTGGCCATTTTCACTATATTGGTTCTTCCTACCCCAGAGCAAGGGATACCTTTCCATTTTCTGATATTCTCTTCATCTTCTTTTTCAGAGTACTGTAGTTTTCAGTGTGGAGATCTTTTACATCCTTTGTTAGATTGATTCCTAGGTATTTTGCTTTTTGGATGCTATTGTAAAGGGTGTTGTTTCCTTGATTTCTTTCTCAGTGAGTTTGTTCATTGTGTACAGAAAGGCTGTTGATTTTTGAGTGTTGATTTGTATCCACCTACTCTACTGAATTTGTTTATAAAATCTAGTGGTTTTTTAGTGGAGTTTTTTTGAGTGGTCTATGTGGCGTATCATGTCATCTGTAAGTAATAATCATTTAATTTCTTCCTTTCCCGTCATTATTCCTTTTGTTTCTTTCTCTTGTCTGATTGCTCCAGATAGTTTCTAGGACCATGTTGAATAAGAGTGGGAACAATGGGCGTCCTTGTCTTGTTCCTGATTTTAAAGAGAAAGCTTTCAGTTTTTGTCCATTTAGTATGATGTTGGCTGTTAGTTTGTCATAGATGGCTTTTATGAGATTGAGATAAAGACCATCCATTCCAATTGTCTGTAGGGTTTTTATCATGAACAGGTGCTGGAATTTTGAGATGATCATATGGTTTTTGTCCTTGGCTCTGTTAATATGGTATATTACATTTATTGATTTACATATGTTGAACCATCCCTGCATCTCTGGGGTGAATTGTATTTGGTCATGGTGTATAATCTAGATGATTTGCTACATTCTATTTGCCAGTATCTTATTGAGGACTTTTGCATCCATGTTCATTATGGATTGGCCTATATTTCTCTTTTGCAGTTGGATTCTTCTCCAGTGCATGCTTCCAGGAATGAATTTGCAAGTATTGCTTCCCTTTCAATTTCATTTAATAGTTTGAGAACTGGTGGTGTTAGGTCTACTCTAAATTTCTTGTAGAATTCAGCAGTTAATCTGTCAGGGCCTGGGCTTTTCTTTTTTGGTAGGTTTTTAATTATATCTTTGGTTTCATTGATTGATATTGGTTTATTTAGGAGTCTTGTATCGTCTTGATTCAGCTTTGATAATTCATATTATCTAGTAATCTGTTGGTTACTTTTTCTTGTTTCTGGGACACAGTACCCAACATTCAAAGTTAAAGGGGGAAAGGCTTATTTAGCTCACCGTTTGTGGAAGTTTCAGCCCATAATCAGCTGGTTTCATGGCAGGATGGTGTGACAAAGCGACAACAGTTCATGGCAGCAGCAGATACCAAAAGGAACAACAAAAGGGGCAAAACGGGAGGAGAGTAGAGAGAAGACTCTTTCTGTCCCTTGTATTGCATATAGGCCACACCCATTTGGGTATAGCACACCCAAGCTTTGGACCATGAATCAATCACAAATTCTAGAAGCCTGCCCCCCATGGCTGCATAAGGCTTTAGGAGTAGGCATTCAGCACAAACCACAACAGAATCTGTCCATTTTTATGGATTTTTCATATTACTAGAATGTAAGTTTTCAGAGTACATATAGATGATCTTCTGGATTTCTACAAGGTCCATTGTGATTTCACCCTAATTGCATGAATTTGAGTCTTTTCTTCCCTTTTTTGATAAGGTTGGCTAAGTGTTTTTTCTTACTCTTTCAAAGAACCAACTCTATGATTCATTGATTCTTTGTATTATTTTTAGTCTCCAATGCATTGATTTTTGCTCTTATCTTTGTAATTTCTTCCCTTGTACAAGTTTTTGGCTTAGCCTGCTTTTCTTTTTCTAGAAGTTTGAGGTTCACCATTAAGTTGTTTATTTTCACTTTCTCTGTTTTCCTGATTTGGGTATTTACTGCTATAAAATTCCCTCTTAGGATTACTTTCATTGTTTCCCATAAGTTCCTATATGTTGTATTGACATTTTCACTTAATTATAGATACTGTCTAATTTCTTGTTTAATTTTATCTGTGACCCATTGGTTGTTTAGGAGGGTGCTATTTAATTTCTATGTTTATGAGATTCTTGTGGTTTCTTTTGCCATTGCATGCCAATTTCATTGCACTATGGTCTGATAATACATATGAGATAATTTCAGTTCATTTGCATTTGCTTAAGCATTTTCTTTGAGCAAGAATGTGGTGTATTTTGGAAAATGTCCTATGTGCAGCTGAGAAGAATGTGTATTCTGACGTTGTGGGATGGAACACTGTAGACATCTACTAAATCCATTTGTTCACAGATTTGGTTCAGTTCTAATATTCCATTGTTAATTATTTTGTCTAGTTGATCTGTATTTTTGTGATGGTGGGGTATTGAGAGAACTGAACCCCACTGCAGTTGTGTCGGTGCTTCTTTGACTTTAATGCCTGTTAATATTTGTTTTATATAGTTGGATTCACTGGCATTTGTTGCATATATATTTATGATTGTTCTCTCTTCCTCTTGGATTGTTCCCTTAATAAGGTTGTAGTGACCTTTATCTCTTTCAATCAGTTGTGGCTTGAAATTCAATTTTTCTGCCAATAGAGTAGCTACCCCTGCTTTTTTCTGGGTTCCTGTGACGTGGAGTATTGTTTTCCATCCTTTGACTTTCAATCTATGAATTTCTTTGTGAATTAAATGTATTTCTTGTATGCAGCTTGTTGTTGGATCATGCTTCTTGATCCATCTACCGGTTTGTATCTTTTGACTGGTGAACTGAGACTATTAACATGCACGGTTAGTACTGACTTATCCTTGTTATGCTGTTCTTCTGTTGTTGGCTCCCCATCTTTTTTCCCCTCACTCTGTTTGTTTGCCTTGCTGCTGGTGGAGTTCATAGAGTTGTAGTCCTTGTTATCATTTTTCAGAATGTCCTTTAAAACATTTTGGAGGGCTGGTTTGGTGGTCATAAATTTCCTCAGATGTTCTCTGTAACGGAGGTATCTTATTTCTCCATCAGTTTTGAAAGATAGTTTTTTAGGATACATCAATCTCGGTTGAAGGTGATTTTCCTTTAGAACTTGAAATACTTTACTCCAAGCTCTCGTTGACTTAAGGATTTGTGCTAAGAGGGCAACTGTGATTCTATGGGATTTCTTTTCCTTTACAGCTTTTATGGTTCCATAGAATGTGTTGAATTTCTGAAATCTTGACGTGATATACCTGGCTATAGATTCTTTTTGATCATGGCTAGTTGGAGTTCTGTATTCCTCACTTATGTATATGTCAAATTCTTTTTCTCTACCGGGGAAGTTTGCTGCCATGACATGTTTGAATAGTTTTTTTTATGTCATTTGTGCTGTATCTACTGTTTTTCATTGACTGAATCAATCTTAAGTTGTTTTAAAGCTAGATTGGTTTCTCGATGTCCTTTTTTCTTTTTAAGAAATCTTTCTTTTTATGATCACTAACCATAAGCCTGTCTTCTATATCTGAGATCCTATTCTCACATTTGGTTTAATCTGTTGTGAATACTTTCAATGGAATTTTTTCTTTTCATGGATATCTGCTTGAATCTGCCTTATGATTTCTATTTCTTTCCTATTCTGAGCATTCATGGCTTCCATGATTTTCTTAAGCTCTTTATTTATTTATTTATTTATTTATTTACTTTGTCTGTATCTTCTCTAGAATCACTAATCACAGTTTTCATTGTGGACCAATTCTCTGCCATTATCTGACAAATTATTTCTGATTTGACTTTTTCCAGAGACTCATTCAGTTGCTTTGTTGTTACCACTTCAGAGAGGCCAGGTAGGAGGCTTTTGGATTGTTCCACCTAGTTATACCCTGGGTTGTGCCTTTGGTGAACTGCTTGTCTGGGGTTGCATGTTGTTTAAATATCTTCTCGTTTTTTTTTAAGTTTAATTCTTGGGGTGATGCTTGTAAATTGCCTGTAGTGGGTTGCTTTATTGCTAGTATTTAGGACTCTTCGTAAATGACTACTTCTCCAAGGTATCTTCCATGTGTAGCTGGTTTTTAGGTTTTGAGTCTGCTGCAAGATTCTACTTTTTACATTTGGTGGGGTTGGGAGATTGCTGCCTGTTTGGCCCAAATCCTCGTTCTTTGGTACTGTGCCACACTAGTTTCTGTGACCCTTAGTCAGTCTAAGTCTTGGAATACTAGGAAGAAGAGCCATTTAGGACAATTGTGACAACACAGGCTGGAAAACAACAAACTGAAGTAACCATTAATTTGCCACCTTTAACCGTATGAACTAGATTTGTGTAACAAAATGTAAAGCAAACCATATATGCAGTATACTAGTCTGTAATATGCCAATTTTGTCCTCAGCAGTTAAAATGTAAAATGGGTTAAGGAGAAATAGAGAAGTGGAAAAAGAGGAAGAGATTAGAAGTAAGACTGGAGGACAAAGCATGATCCTTCTAACTTTGGGAAACTGGTGCAGAAGACTTGAGGGAGAGAAGGAAGCGATAAAAAGACCAGAAGAGAATACAACCGCAAAGAGGCTGGAAACCACATTCACACTCATATAAAAACAAGATCAATGAAGGAGAAAAAACAAAAACAAAAAAACAAAAACAAAACCACCTCCACCACAACAAAAAACGAGAGGGAAAAAAAAGTCTACTTCCAGGTTTGCCTTTGTTGTCACTGATAGACAATGCATGGAGACAGATTCCAGATCCATGTTGATTTATCTCAGCAAGCCAGCCATAGCTTTTTTTTTTTTGTACCAGGGATCAAACTGGTACACTTATGCCACTGAGCTAAATCCCAGGCCAGCCATAGCTTTTTGATGGGGTAGTGATAATCTCAGCAAGTCTACACCTTCTGGGTGAGAACTGACTCAACCAACCTGCAGCCATCTGCACACCTTCCATGGGCCTGAGCCCAGCTGGGAGCCACTAGGTGAAGCCTGCAGCCCCTCTCTTAGATGGCTCCTGGCCCATTGCTGTCTTGCATGGGACTTGGTACTCACTGCCTGCTAGTGCAGTCCTTTACATCTGCTGTTCCCCTCCACTGCTGTGTCTCTCTGTGGAGGCTTTAGGGTCACCAGCAGTCACTGTGTGTTCGCAGGTTTGCATTGTTCCTCTCACACAGTGAGCCCTATCTTGGGGAGAAGGTGCCACTGGCCACTATTCTTTGAATTTTCTTTCTTCAGTGTCTCAGTGGGCTTCAGTTCATGCTTCGGATCCTTTCTGGTGCAGGGGTCCTACATCCTTCCTTGTTTCCTCATGTTGCTATATTCCACTGTCTGGATGGCAACTCTCAGAGGCCTCATTCTCTGCTGCATACCTCTCCATCATCTTCTGTTGATCTCCTCAAATATACCTTTTAAGGACATCTTCATTTGTGATCTCATCGTCTTCTAGCATGGATAAAGTTGATTCAACTGGCTTATTCACAGGGGAGTTGTAGATGCCCTTCTTCTAGTTTAGGAGTCTTTTGTGGTTGAGAAATAGTGCTTTAACTCTTTTGAATGTTGATACAAGGGATCATGCATTAGCCCTGACTGATTCTTTTTAACAGTCTTTGCTAATGTTTGAAACTTCAAAAATCCCAATGTTCACTCATTGCCACATTAATTCCAGTGTGGCTTTGAGTGCACTTACTTTATCTACTGAATTGAACACAGTTGTCATTCTTCCTTGAAGTGACAGATTGAATTCATTGAGTAGGTTGAGTGTGTCATGATCCATTCTGTTTGTCTCGATTAACTTTCTCTAGTTGCTGAGACAAAATATCTGATGCCAGGCTGGGATAAGCTCAGTGGCTCAAGCACAAGGTCATGAGTTTGATCCCCAGTACATACACACACACACACACACACAAAAAAAAGAAACGAAAAGAAAAGAAAAGAAAAGAAAAGAAAAGAAAAAAATCTGATGCCCAAAATGAAGGAAGGAAAGGTTTATTTAGCCTACAGTTTGGGGGGTTTCAGTCCATACTCAGCTGGTTCCAAGGCAGTATAAGCATAGCACAGGGTACCTGCCACCGCCATGAATGACTGGTGGTGGCAAGTATCAGAGGTAACAGCGCGAAAAGAGCAAAAGGGAAGAGCACACCTCTTTCCCTCCCTTACTTGTATGCTGGCTACCCACCCCTGGGCAGGTGCAGCACTCATACTGCTAATCCCAGTGCTAGACAATGAACCAGTCACAAATGCCAGATTCAGCCACCTTCAAAAGGCACCCCCCCTGCACCACATGAGGCTTTACGGGGACAATCAAACACAAACCATGACACTGTGTCACTGAAATGTTCTGCCAGTGGTGACTTTTTTTTAAAGAAATCTCTAACTCACACACTCCGGTTAGTGATTCACCTTTGGAAAGCCGTCTCACTTCTGTGTACAGAAGATATTTGCGGTGTGCATCCATCCATCTTATAGAGCTGCATCAACAAACATGGGTTGGGCCATACATTTTAATGTGGGTGATAATTTTAATGACATTCTGCAAACTGTTATATTTTTGGCTAGGCATTTCTCAGTGGATGACATAGAAAGTAAACTCACATTCAGAAATGACCTCTTCAACTTGAGTACTGAAACCAGAAAGCCATCCAGTCACGGCAGCTGCTCTGTCATGAGTATCCCAACACAAAACACTAATTTAGTTTTCTTGATATATAATTATTCAGAGACTTGAATAGTTCTGCAGCACTGGTGTTGGTTGGCAACAGAGGTGCACGTGATATCCTCTTGCACATCCTCCTGACAGCTAAATAATGTCAAAAGAATTGTTGCCCTTGCTGTCAACATTGCTGGACCTGTCTACCTGGATGGCATACCACTGCCACTCGTTAACCGAAACAGCTGTACATGAATATCCTATGCTATTTGATCAATTCATCTAGTTAATAATAGTTAATAATAGTTAATAGTTAATAATAGTTGCTAGCCAAAAGAGAAACACATGCTACCTTTTGAACTATGGCCTTTCCCAAAAATTTATAACATGTCCTTAGCATCCAGCTTCATCATTATTTAAGGGTGTCTTAGTTTTTTGCAATTCAGTTAGCTACTGATGATGATGCTCTCAATATAGACACATTCGATGAAGAGGTGGCCTTTAATAATTGCTTATATTCATTTTATTCATTTTTTTTCCTTTTAAGAACTTCAGAGCATTGTAATTTAAGTGTGATTGGTCTTCATGTGATGAAGTGGTTTTGAAGGTTTCATGGCTTTCTTTTGGTGTCACCACATATTATTCAAGGTGGAGTTGGAGAATGTGACTCACTTGTGACAATGAACCTATAATTTAAGTAGGATTCTTGTATTTTCTTTGAAATTCTGCTTTCTTTTTATTGACAGTCTTAGAGTCTTCTCTTATCTCACCATTGAGTTTTCCCCCTTTTCAAAGAAGCTTTCCAATGATGTGTGTTTTTTATTCATTTTTGCAAGGATCAACATCTGGGCTTAGCAGAACTGTGACTGAGACAAGTGTGCAGTACGAAGGAAGTGGTAAATAAAATAATGGTGAGCCACATGTGGTCTAAAATAACTATTGGATAGTGACTTAAACTGACAGTTAGTGTAGTCGTGTATAAAGTATATCACCCATTACCACTGCACAAGCCTGTCATCAGATGCAGCCTGTTACTTGCCACAGTTGACCCATGCATAAACAGTTAATGCGTTATATGTGTGTGCAAATAGTTTATGTATTATGGGTTTTGATATTTGGACAAACAATTGATTTATTATGGTCTCTGCAGTGAACTTTCTCTGCTAATGTTAGCCTGTATTTGCAGCTACTCCCCAGCACTAGCATCACTGCCTCAGATCACCAGGCATTAGACTCTCATAAGGAGTGCACAATCTGGATCTCTTGCGTGTGTAATTCACAGTAGAGTTCATGCTCCTATGAGAATCTAATGCTGCCACTGATCTAACCAGAGATTGAGCTCAGGCAGGAATGTGAGCAATGGGGAGTGGCTATACACAGGAGAAGCTTCACTTGGTTGCCCTCTGCTCATCTTTTAGTGCAGTCCAGTTGCTAACAGGCCACAGACTGATGGTCCTGGACTTGGGAATCCTGGATTTATTGGAGATCTGACTCATCTTTAAGGATCTTTAGAATCCTGAATATTGAAAATCTTTAAACTTTAAGCACTGTGAAACTTGAAACACCAAACTGCATAGCAGGAGTAAAAAATACAACTCATTTCTGAGTCTTTCTCTTAGGACGCCCATTTTCTCCCTCATCTCTGCTTTGGCTCTAGTGATCTTTACGTATCTGCAGTTGTGCTTATTGAGAATGCAGCACGGGTTGTGAGAGGGTTTAGAATTTTATTTGCATTTGTATCAAATACATATAAATGTAGAAAATTGATATTATTGGGTTTAAAGAGGAATTGTTAAAAATTATTGTATTTGTATGATTTGGAGCTTTACTGGTTGACAAAAAAATTTTTCTTGGCAGTGTGTTAGTCTCTGAAGTTGATAGGAAAGACTAAAACTTGGTTCTTCACTGAGTTTATAATTATAGAGGAGGGAAAAGAAGGTATTTGTCTTTCAATTTTCATTATATAATTCATTTTCAGTATGCCTTGACATTATTTCCATTTTATAAATAAGGAATATGGTGGTCAGAAAGATTAAATAAGGCCACATAGCTTTGCTGGTTCCTTTTGGGGAGTAATGCGAGTTAAATTTGGATGACATGTCTATTTCAGCCTATTCTAGTGATGTTTTTCTTTTGTTTCCTAAAAATTAATTATCTTTTGGTAGCTATGGTAACTCATTTGAAGATCTATTATGCATGTAATCTGTACACATTGAATTATTCGCTTCCACATTCTAAACATTTCCCTGCACGGTCAATAATTCTGCATTCTCTTCCTTCTGGTGAAAATTGGCTTTTATGTTTAGATTTCTAAAGATGATTTTAAAAGGATTAAGAATGATAGTCTGACTAATAAATTACAGTAAATGGCCATCATTTTTTGTCACTATTGATTGTGTCATTATTTCCCTGTAGTGACTTGGTATTTTTATTTTGAGAACCTTTCAGCATGTGCCATACACCACCACCATGGACTCTCTAGCTGCCCAGCTTCCAGCTCTCCTCTTCCTCATTTCCAAGGGCTCTTGCACCTCCTTCCTTTCTTCTCTGGGTCCTGTGAACCAGTGTAATTCTCTGGCGCCTCTTGCCTGGCTCTGGTCCAACTAGTTGTACCTCTGTGGTTTCCCCTCTTCTTTTTCCTTGTAACTGATTTAGCTGTCACTAAGCTTTTCAGGTCAACCTGTCTGAGGGGTTTGCTCTCGGACTGAATTCCTTTATTTCTTGCCTTTCTATTTAAGAGGACTTTTGCATGTGTATCCCAGCTCATTGACATATGTCAGGAGGTCCCATGTCTTCTTCTCTTCTTTCATCAGGGTATGACTTAACTGTTGCATCTTTTTACTCTCACAGAGAGTGGGACAGGTAGCCCCTGACCTACAGAGGGCTCGATTAAATGAAGAGATGGACTTAAAGCAGCTGGTGCATAGTAAGACAGAGTGTAATTTCCTTTCCCACAGCCCTTGCATTGTAAAATTACTTATTTTTAAAAATACTTTGTCAAAAAAAAATACTTTGTCATTTGTTCACTAAATATTTACTCTGTGCCTTGTTTTACACTAGGCTCTGCTCCAGGTACTCAGGATATAGTCTAGAGGCAAAAACAGATAAAAATCAGCCTGATAACACCTAAGGCAGGAAAAAATGAGATAGCATTAAAAATGGTTTCTGAAATACCTTTTTCTTAAAATACTTTGAATCCCTCAATTTGGTCAGGGTATTTTGAAAATATTTCTAAATCCTTCTTTCTTAAAAATACCTCTTAAAAATAATGTGATATTGAAAAAAATTATGTTAGATACTTAAGAATCCTTAAGTCCTGGTAAATATGTTTTTGAAAGTTTTTACATCCATATTTGTTTTTATTTATGTCCATTCTCCAGGTACATAATGGAGTCCTCCATGAAGTGACAAAGTCACCTTGGGTAGAGGGTCTGATGCCTTTGTGGTTAGTTGTATTAGACAGATCTTATGCAAGCACTAGTGTTTATTTCTAATTACATGATTTTTTACTTAGAGTACTAATAAAAGCTTGAATCATTTTATTTGAGACAGTATCACTCAGTGAGGATTATAACAGGGCCTTATGCAAGGACAGAACTCAAGAAGGGTTTTGGGGCTCAGAGAATGTTTCTCTCTCCTGTTTTACTTTTTACTTTTTTTACTCTCTCCTTTTTACTTTTACATAGAATGTCTGTTAGCAATAATACACATCTTACATAATGCTTGTGTTTCTTTTAACTTAATTGTGTACATTAAAAATATAAAATTGTTCTGTTTGAATTGTGTTTAAATTTTTTTAAACGTGTTACTCAAATATTTATTTAGCTTAGAATATAAATGATTCATATATTTACAAGGTACTAAGAAAGATATATAAGTAGATTTTTACTGATTTGCCTCTGGATTTCATGCTGATGATTTCAAACCAAAAAGAGTTTTCTTCTGTATACATTGTCTTCTGAAAATTTATCTAGCTGTCTGGTAGTCCCAGAATTATGCATCCTGAAGACGGCATCATTTCATTTTTCTTCAATGTTTACCTCCTCCTTCCTTCTCCTGCCTTTGTGCGTGACATGTAATAAAAAAACTTAGAGAAGCAAAATGACTTTTTTCAAAACCACACAACAGGGTGTAAGTGGCAAAGTTTGGACCAGAATTTAGGTTAATGCTTTTTGTAAAACACAGAAGTGAAACCACATGAGATACAAGTAAGCAAGCAATATTACGGTTACTCTTTCTGCCTTGTTAAACTAATTTAGATCTCTTTCATGTCACATATTATATTTTCCTGAGGTCTTTCTGCCTCAATCCCCCCCACCTCCACAGAATGTTATGCAAGAATAATTTTCATGCATTACCAACAAACATAAATGTGTAATTCTAGCAGGATTATTCAAGCACAGTGGGGATGTAGTGTGCACCAAATAAAGTGCCTGTCATATGCACTGCCCTTAGTTACTTCCCCGCTTCTGCCATGTCCGTATTCCAGACTGGGCTAGATGAAACAGAGAAGAAAATACTCAGATTTCATTTCAGAATTTGCAGCAGCTGGAGTAAACGTCAAACAGATGGGCTTTTCCACCCTGATTATCCTAACTTCCTAAATTTAGAATTACATGCTTTAAAAAAATGTAAATTACCCAAGGGGGTGGCAGCACATGCCAGGCAGTGCTAACGAGTGCAAATAGATGTCATCTGCTGACTCAGATGAAGCTCGGCTACACTGCTGGGCCTCTCATTTTGTTCCCCTTAGGTTTGTTTTATGCCACTGCTTTTCTTTCTGGAAATGTCATGTCAAGCCTCTTTTCACATATAGATTAATATAATGTCAAACTGCTGATGTACACAGTATCCACATTATTATTATTATTATTATTATTATTTTGGTACTAGGGATTGAACTCACAACCTTACACTTAATAGGCAAGCAGTTGAACCACTGAGCTAAATCTCTGGCCCTGTACACAGCATCTTTAACCAAAATAGTGTTTAATCTGTCTTATTACTCAGAAGTCCTCCAAACTAGTGGATGGGACTAGGACTAGGACTAGGAGAGAGAGGGAGTAGAGATAGGGGCACTTTGGAGGAAAAACTTCCACATCTTATCTTCCCTACTAATTAGGTGGATGGAATTAGGCAGGATGACTTTAGTCTTCTACTGTAAAGTGGGTGTTTGGGGCTCAGTTGTCTCTGATGTGGCTTCCATTTCAAGTCTCAAGATTCTCGGTGGTTTATAATTTGTCTACATACATTCTTTTGACATTATTTTGCCCCGAGGATCTAGTTGCAGCACATGGCACATGGTGGGCACTTAATAAATGTTGTCCAAATAATCAAAACTCCGTGGCCTATTCTTTGAGGAGATTGTTTAAAAACCAAGTGTTTTATGACCGGTCTGTCCCAATTTGAATATATGACTTTTCCTCTTTCTCTTATAGTTGATGGTACTAAGCAGTCAATTAAGTGCATGCAAAAATGCATACTGCATACTAAGTGCATATGGTCAAGCCAGTGAGGATATTTGTCTGTGCAGATACCCTTGCACTGGAGTGTAGATTATTTGGGAAGTCATATTTTATGTAAGTGTGCATGTTGAAACACCTTTGAAAGTTTCAAGAGGAAATTGGAGAAACCTCTCTGGAGTAAGGGAGCTTATCCCAAAGTAAGGGAACTGATCAGACTTGTGAGGTGAAGGGAAGAAGAGCCCAGAAGTTTCATCTTGGTGGAAGCCAGCGGGTGACAGAGCAGGCAGGACAGAGCATGCTTTCCCAGGCATTGAGTAGGTTTAGAGTTCCGAGGCAGAGCGCAGCCCAGGTGCCCTAAGTCTTAGCACATGCTGGAGAAGGAGCTCACAGGGAGCCCAGGCTGAGATGGGGCTGGAAGGACAGGCCAGCCCCTGAGCATGTGGACTTTGCCTGCTGAGCAGTGGAAAGCCTTTCAAGGGCTGTAGCTGGAGGAAGAATAATAACTTGCTCAAAGTTTTTCTTTTAGCAGTTTGGCTTTAGTAGCAGAGGGGAGGCTGGATTGGAAGTGGGCCAGGAGGACGATGGGGAGGTCGCCTAGGAGTCTTTTGTGGTAGTGCAGGATCATGTGTCATTCCTCAGAAATGTTGTTAAATTAAGTTTAAGTCTAAGAAGAGAGACATACTCTGAATAAATCTGTTCCAGTTTTGGCATAATTACTGTGTAAAAGCTAAAAAAAGAAACATGATGTTGTGAAAGACTTTTAAAGCGAATAATTCCTGTTAGAATAGGGAAAATACAAGGAGGAAAAGATGTTGAACTTGGTGGGAATTTCATTTAGTAGATGAGATGTGAAAAGGTGAGATGTTACCAGTGTTGCAGCTACACTGAAATTTAGCAATTAGTATTTTCTGGTTCTTAGTGATCAGGTCAAGGCCTCAGAAATCCAGATTGTGCAGTAAGGGGAAATCCAATTTAATTTCATTTAGTGCCTATTTGTTCATAAAGTAAACTGAGCCCTCTCTTGGGGGGGGTGTAACTTGAAAATATATTGAATAAAGCCCACAAAATAAACTTAGAACTTATTTGGGAGTCTCATGAAAAGCCTAGGAAGTATCTCAGTGAATGATTCTGAGAACGACAGACCTCTGCAGGTTTTCTGTTCTAAGTTTTCATTGAGACACTAAACATTCATAGCTGGCCAGTTCATCTAATTTCTAGAGGTCTATAAGAATCTGAGTCTCTTCTCCTCGAGTCTCTTTTCGGAGATCCTCAGTGTGCATTTATAGTCACTGTGCTATCTTACACTGTGGGAGCAGACCCTGTGTCATCGCCTAGGAGAAAGAGGAGATGGCGTCTTTATTCAAATTTGCTGCTTCCTCTTACCCTTCTTGCCCCTGTTAACTTTGGTGTCCTCTTCCTTACCCATTTAAGTGACCCATTTAGTGTAATTTGGTATGGAAATAAAACTGGATTTATTTTTTAGTTTGAGTAATGCAATCACAGCTTTGTGGAAGGTGGAAAGACAGTGAATTGCCTTTGCCTTCCTCACATTTCTGTAAGTGAAACGTGCTCTTTGAGTCCTGGCACCACTGGCTTTTCTCTTACAGTTAAAGAGGACCAAGCAGTCATCTAAGTGCATACCAAAACAGTCACGCAGGTGAGCATATTTGTGTACGCAGATACCCTTGGTCTGGAGTGTAGATTGTAAGGGAAATCACATTTTATGTAAATGTGCATGTTGAAACACCTTTGAAAGTTTCAACAGGAAATTTACTCAAACTTGTTAAACTCATTAAGCCTCAGTTTTGTTTTCTGTAAAATGGTGATTGCAACGGGAACTACCGTGTAGGGTTAGTGAGAGGATGAAGTATGCTAATTTATGTGCTTGACCGTTCCACACAATTAGTTGTATGTAATTTGTCACACAAAATATGACCAGGTGTCTGTGAACTATTTCCTGATCTGTACCAGTGGACCTTATCACCATTCTAGTGTGTACATGATCTTCTCCACTGCTACCTCCTGTTTTCTGTGTACCCGTGTTCTTAAATGTAAAAATTTGACCATACATTCTGTACTGTTCAACTTTCAGGGCATTAAATGCTGGAATGTACAAAGCGTGTTAGATCCTCTCCGCTATGATTTCTTTTCATGTCAGCTAAGATGCAAGGTGAATGAGTAATTGACTTTAGAAATGAAGACATTGGAAAAAGGACTCCTCATAGAAAAGGGGGGTGCTAATGATTTTTTAAAAAATACAACTTTGATGAGATACAAGTTGAGTAAAAACATCTTCATCTAATTAAAGATTACAATTTTATGTTGGTTGTAAATACCCAAGAACTGCCCACCACAGTGAAGACACAAAACATTTTATTACTCCTTAAAAATTACCTGTGTCCCTTTACATCTATCCCTTCCTCTGCACAAAAGCCCAGGGAACTTTTGGTCTGTGCCTATATTTGCATTTTGCAGAATTTTATGTAAGTGGAATCATACAGTGAATACATTTTGATTCTGACTTCTTCACTCAGCATAATGATTTTGAAAGTCATCCCCATTACTGAGTGTACCAGTAGTAGGTGGATTTTTGTTGCTGAGTGGAACTCACAACTTTGCATGACTATATTGTAAATTTTTTTGTTCTGTTGAATGGAAAATTCGAACATTTGAGTTGTTTCCAGTGTATGAGACTCTTTGAGTACGTGTTTTCATTTTGGAGGGGGATGTGGGGAACTGCTCAGACTGCTGCAAAGCTCAGGGGTATCTAAGGACATCCTGAGGATGGGACCCTGCTTATCTAGTGTAGGCCGACAGTGGGATACAGTTATGTAACCACAGCTCAGCATAGGGAAACACTCCTGCTGGTTATAGCACTGTGTGAGAATGTAAATATGGGAAAGCAACCTGTATGAGAATTACACAGTAAAGATGCAGGCGGCTCTGTCTCGCACTCTTGTGCTCTTTTGCTCTTCTGCTCTACTCTGCCCCATGCTACCTGCTATTGTTGCTGATGTCTTACACACGTGTTCTTTAACCATGGGAGCTCACCCTCAAAAATCTCCCTTGGGCCCCCGGAGCAGGCTAACAGAGGTAATATGAGTGAAATGCTTGCTGTTTAATAACTTTCCAGAGAACTTCCCAACTATTTTTTCAAAGTCATTGCACCACCGTTTTTCTTTTTTCCCTGTGAGTATATAAAATATCATTGCCAGATCCTGGTATGGTTAGTACTTTGAAACTGTAGCTATTGTAATAGCTGCCTAATGGTGTCTCACATAGTGATTTTAGCTTGCATTTTCCTAATGACTAGTGACATTGAATTGAACATCTTTTCATATACTCAGTGGCCATTCATAGAATTTCTTTGGCCAAGTATTTGTCGAAATATATGGCTCATTTTTTAAAAAAGGCTATTTTCTTACTGTGTATTATAATACTTGTTTCTATATTCTGTACGTCTTTTATTTGTCACATGTAGGTACTGTGAATATTTTCTGCTACTCTGTGGATTGCTTTTTTACTTAGTTTCATTTTGTTTTGGTGGTACTAGGGACTGAATCCTTTCTACACTGCCAGCTACATATCTAGTCATTTTTATATTTTATTTTGAGACAGCATCTCACTAAGTCTCTAAATTACCCCTGCTAGGCTAAAACTTGTGATCCTCTTGTCTCAGGCTCTGAGAGTGTCTGGATTACAGGCATCTGCTGCTGCACCTGGCTTAATTTTACTTTCTTAATTGTGTCTTTGAAGAGCAAATGGTCTTAATTTTGAAAATTTCATTGTAGTGTTTTTTTTTTTTTTTGGTTGGGGTGTACCTTTTGTGTCTTTTGTAAAGAATTTTACTTACCTCAGAGTTACAGATATTTTCTCTCTTGTTTTTTTCATATTGGAAGCTTCTAGTTTTAGGGTTTTTTTTTAGTTCTGTGTTCCACCTCACATTAATTTTGCAGGAGATGCAAGGTAAGGGTAGATACTCATACTCTCACAAATATTGAGCCCTACTACCTTTCGTTTAATGGTTCTTCTTTTCCCAACTTAATTTTTTACTTTAGTTGAAATTCCGTTGAGCAACTGAGTATTGAACTTGTGCTCCATTCTATACCATTGACCCACACGTGTCTGTTTGTCAAATCCATTCCGCCTTGATTACTGTAGCTTCATACAGTAATTCTTGGAACCTGGTAGTATGCCTTTTCCCCATTTTAAAAATTTGCTTAGGCTATTCTGTCATTTTCATTTCTGTAGAAATTATAGAATCAGTTTACCAGTTTCTAAAAAAAATATTCTGCTAGAATCTGGATTGAAATCTTACTTAATCTACAGATAATTTAAAGAGAATTTAGATATAACAATATTTAATTCTCATACCCACACAAATACTCTTTGTTTAGTGTTTCTTGGATTTTTCTCAACAGTCTTGTATAGGTTTCATGATAATTTTCATTTCTTTTACATTTATTTAGTTTTGGTGGTGGTATTTCTCTTGTTTGCTATAAATGAAGTTAAGTTTTCTTCAGTAATTTCCTGCTGATAGAAGAAAGCAATACAGTACATTTTTATTTACAGATCATACCAGTTAGTTTTTATAGTTTTTTGGATTCCTTGGAATCTTCTGTGGACATAATCATGTCATCTGCAACAAGAGACAATTTTGTTTGCTGCTGTTTATGCCCTTCTTTGTCTTGTTTTATTGCAATATCCATAGCTTTCAGCTAAATAAAAATGCTTAAAGTGGACATCTTTACTTTGTGATCTTAGTGGGGCAATGTTTAGTAATTCATTGTTAAATATGATGTGATCTCTAGATTTTTCTATAGATGTCCTTTGCTATATTTAGAAGTTCTCTTCTAGACAAGAGAGAGAAATGAAAGGAAAGAAAAGTAAAAAAGGAAAGAGAAGAGAAGAAAAACATGGAAACAAAGGGGAAGGGAGGAGAGGTTGAAGGGAGGGTAGGGAAATGGGGAAAAAAAGTAATATGTACAGGTACAAATTCTCTACAATTAGTATGTTTAAAATATACTAATAAAATCTGATTTAAAAAATAAAAGTTCTATTCTTACTGTACAGAATGATATAATCATAAATGGGAATTGAATTTTGTCAGATATTTATAAATCTGTTGAAATGATCGTAACTTTTCTATTGATTATTTCTGAATGGTAAATTTACCTTGCATTCTTAGGGTAAACTCTTTGTAGTTATAATGTGTCATCTTTTTTTTATTGTTGGATTCTGTTTATTAATGTTTTCTTAGGAAGTTTTGTTAAGGATATATTTTAATGATAAATAGTAGTGTATAGTATTTGTTAAAGTCTTACCAAATTTTAGCATTGTGGTGATTCTGGCCTCATAATAAGTTAGGAATTGTGTCCACCTCTTGTTTTCTGAAAGAGTTGGTGTGAAATTGGTGTTATATAAAACTGTCTGAGACAATCAGAAAGTTTTTGATATCTTATTCAAATTATGTAGTAGAGGGCTATTTGGATTTTACATATATTTTGTCACTTTCATCACTTGTTCTATTGGGGAAATATTTTCATTTTAATTAAATTATCACTGTTGGCATAAAGTTGTTCTTACTATTCTTAAAGAACGTTTATGTAGACTGTGTGGTAAAAATTCATTTTCCTTTCCTGATATTGATGATTTGTTTTCTCTTTTTAAATTTCTTGATCAGCCTCATTAAGGCTTATCAATTTTGTTGCTGTTCTCACTAAATCAGCTTTCAGTTTTGTTAACTTTAAATTTCTTTTGCTTTTGCTGATTTTTGCTTTTTATCATTTCCTTTCTTCTATTAGTTAGCTTTACCTTTTTTTTTTTTTTTAGCATTTTGTGGTAAAACTTGTGATTTTAAATTTTCTTAAATTTATAGATGGAGCTGTAACTATACCTGTAAACTGTATTTTACCTATATCCCACAAATTTCAATATGTTGTATTTTTTTTTCAGTTGAATTCAGTTAAAATATTTTCTAATTTCCATTATGAGTTGTTTGACATATGGGTCAACATGTTCTATTTAATTTCTAAGCATCTGGGGCTTTTCCTAGTTACATTATTGATTTCTGATCTATATCTTTTTTAGTATGTATGTACCAGAAGGATGATATCATTTAATTCCTTTAACTTTACTGAAATTTGTTTTATGATAAAATACATACTGTCCTTTGATGAATCTACCACACATACTTAAAAATGTTTAAAGTGGTTGATAGTGTTGTTCTGATCCTCATCCTCTTTTTCTGTATTGACCCCCCCCCGTGTTTATATCAACTCGCCTTTGCACCTGGGCTACACCATATTACTTCTCAGTCCTTCAAACCACACCCCAAGCTTCCAGTGTCTCTGGGTCCAATGTGCGTGATAGTGGGGCCTCCCAACCTCCATAATCATGCAAAACAATACATTATAATAAATATCTATGTAGCAGAACACACACATATTAGGATTCTTTTTGGACACATACACATGCATGCACACACACGGAGGGAGGCAGGGAGGAAAAGAGTGAATAAAACCACATGAACATTGACTAATACAGCATCTGTTGATTGTCTTTTCTATGTGAATGCGTCAGATTTTCTTAGCCTGCTTGAGAGGAGTAATTTTTAGGTTATGTCTTTGATATTTTGAATGTTATATGTTGGTTCTTTTTTCTTTTGTTCCTTGGTTAGACTCAAATTGTCAACTCTTTTCTGTTTGTGTTGGGTTGTGGATCAGATCTCATTTCAGGATGGCTTGGGTCTGTCTTGTATATTGGTTAGCCAGAAACTTGCAGTTTTTCTACAAAATTGTGGATCCCACTTCTGTAGGCCTCTTTTTTCTAGGCCTCCCTCATCCTCCCTGTAGGCCTCCCTCGTTCTCTGGTGGCCTTTACCTTGGGCCTTGGTTGCTTTACGAGAAAGATGGCAGGCTTTAGAGTTTACCCCTACATGCTGTGGCTGTGACAGGTGGTGGCCCATCTCGTAGTTTAGACGCTCTGTGTCATGCATACATGCTTTAGGGGTCTACCAGAAGCTTTGGTAGAGCTTTCATAAAAAATCTGATGTTCTTCTCTGGCCCTCTTATGTCCTTTCCAGGATTTTTCCATCCCTGTCTAATGGTTCTGTCTTCCTTGAACTCCTTCCCCTGTTTTCTCTGGCCGTTAAAGTAATTTGTTGATTTCTTTGTTTGTGAGTGGGAGCTTCGCTGCCTAGATCCACCACCACTACCTCATAGCTGCCCTTAGGGCAAAGCTACAAAACTTGAAATTTTCTGTGTGCCAGACACTTCAACAGTTTAGACTTCCCACCCCATTGATGAAGATCGGTTTCCATTCAGATGGTCATCTTTTCTAGGTACATTCTCAGAGACACACCCAGAAGTGATGTTTTGCTATCTCGGTTATTCCTTAGTGGAGTCACGTTGACACATAAAATTAATCCCAAGAGGACTCTTTTCCTGTTTTACTGCTTCTAGTGTGTTGTACTTTTTATTCTTTTTAAATAAGGCTGGAATGGGAGGTGTCTGGGAGTCCCTGCTGGATCACTGTGACCTCATGTATACTGCTTTGCCAGAGCAGTTCCATTCACCGCACATCCTGTGCTCCCTGTGAGGAGGCCTCCTGCTTGGAAGCAGGAGTCCAAAGAACAGGAAAGCGTTTAATGGACACCTCACAGCACCCTAGAGAGCAGCCAGGAGCATGGCTGGGTTTTTTTTTTTATAACTTCATCTGCTTTTGTACGTCATTCTCCCATCACTTCTTTTCCTTTCTTTATTTGCTCATTGATCTTCTCATTCTTAGCAGTTTTTATCACATCAATATTCAAAATCATGTAAAGATAATATATTAGCCAATAAGGCTTGGGTTCACTTTTTTCATGTTTAATTTGTAATCTGGGTATTGTGTAATTCAGAGTTAGGTACCTTGTAATACCTTGCCTTCTTAAATTGTATGGTATTTGAAAATAAAATAGTGTGACAAAATAGTAATAGGTAAAGCAAAAAGGCTGTGAAGACCCCCAAATCTGGTAGTAGAAATAACTGGAAAAAGTAAGAGTGAAGCAAAATAATCTTTTTATCTATTAATTCCTGTTGACCTTTCACAGGTTCTTTATGGCCCTACTTTGTAATATAGATGTTACAGAGGGCTTGGGCTCTATGTAAGCTGTTGGTAGGAAGAAGGTTTAGTAGACTTTAAATTATTTTTCTTTAATATTAATTGACTGACCTCTAGAATATACAGTTTGAAAGGCTGAACATTGGAGCAAATTGAGTAAAGAATGTTTACTCTTCATGCTCAGATGGTGTGTTAGGGTTCTCCAGAGAAATGAACATGTTTGCATGTGTTTGTGTAGAAATTTGTTACAAGGAATTGGCTCCTAAGATTGTGCAGGCTGGTAGGTCCAAAACCTGCAGAGCTAAAGTCCCACCTGAAGTCCGAAGAAGTAGCTGCAGTAGAGCCAGAAGAGCTGATGTTCCCATTAGACCACCAGCAGGATTCTTTCCTGCTTGTGGTCAGCTGACTGGGTAAGACCCACCGTGGGGAAAGCAATGTCTGTACTCAGTGGATTGATCGAAGTGCTAATCTCATCTAAAAACACCCTCAAACATCCGGAATAACGTTGGTCAAATATCTGGAAATTCATGTAGTCCAGTCATACTGCCACATAGAATTCACCCTCATAGACGAGCATGTTTATTTGTAAGGAGGTTAAGCTCTGATTCAGGAACACTTTATAAAGACTTACACAGAATGATTGCAAAAATGTCATGGAGGTCTGTGGGGGAGACTGAGCATGGTCAGGCTTTGGTACTGTGGACCGCTTGTCCACCTTGCAAGTCCTTTCCTTTTACTCCTGGGTTCTCTTTCTGCCAACTCTGATGGCTCCTTTGGTTTTGATGCTGGATCTTTCAATGCTCAGATTTAGTGGATGTGCTATATGGTATGTGGGTGTGGAAGGAATAGAGAAAAGGAACAGGAAAATTTGACTTTTACAATAGAACAATTTTACAATTTGTTATTTGTTTAGACATTTTGGAGTTCATAAAAGCACAAAGCCACATTCTAAGCTAGCTGGTCTGGGTTTAGGATTATGTGTTCCTATTGACTCCATTTCAGATTTCACATGTGGCCTTTTCTTTAACTTTCATGTAGATAAGTGAAATAATCTTGAGGTTTCATTACTTGTTGTTTTGTTTGGATTTGTTTGGTTTCTTTCATCAAGAACTGTCTGTTGTGGGGGATGGAAGGCTGTCAGAGTCCATCTCCAGTTTCTCGTAGTGAAGCTAAAAGTGCCAAGAGTTGGAAATCTAAGATGGGAGTAGGAGTTTGAGACAAATGAACCCTTAGAGCAATTCTGTTAGAAATTTACCCCGGCATCAATACTGGGACAACTATTTGAAGTTAGATAGTGCATGGGGAGGCCATGCAGTTTTTGTTCATTTTGTTTCATGTTTTTAGATTTGTGATTCTTCTTCCTCAGTAGCTGTGTCAGTTGATCCCTGGTATTGCAGATGACGTCTTTGTTCTCAACTTTTTTTGACCCAGGACCCTATTTTTGAAGAAGTTTCTTTAGAATTAATTTTAAAAAGCATCTCATCATTTTGGGTCTCCAAAAGATAATGTGAGAAGGTATAAGTACTGCATCATGAGGTATTTGTTTGTTTGTTTATTTATGTATTTAGTCAGTTAATTAGTGGTACTAGATGTTAAATCCAGGGAGCTAACTAGCTCCAGCTCCAGCACTTCTTTCTTTCCTTTCTCTCCTTCCCTTCTCTCCCTCCCCGCCCTTCCCTTTCTTCTTTTTTCCTTTCCTCCCTTCCTTACTCTTCCTTCTCCTCCTCCTCCTCCTCTTCCTCTTCCTCTTCCTCCTCTTCCTCCTCCTCCTCCTCTTCCTCCTCCTTCTCCTCTTCCCCCTCCTCCTCCTCTTCTTCTTCTTCTTCTTCTTCTTCTTCTTCTTCTTCTTCTTCTTCTTCTTCTTCTTCTTCTTCTTCTCTCCCTCTCGCTCTCATTTCTCTTCTAGTTTTCTGTCCTTTTACCTCTTCTCTTTCCTCTTCCTCTTCCTCTTTCCCTTCCTTTCTTCCTTCCTTCCATGGTGCTGGCTGTTAAAGCTAGGGAGCACTGAGCCACTTCTCTAGCTTTTTTTACTTCTTAAATTGCTCAGGCTGGCCTAGTACTAGGAATCCTCCTCTTTAGCCTCCCAGGTAGCTGGGATTATAGGCCATAAAGTTTATTTTTAATATTTAACTCACTATAGCATACAAGTGAGATATTTTGACTTACTTAATAAGAGATGTAGTGTGGTTAGAAAAATTGAGTGTTTAAAAAATGTTTTGCTTATTCTTCATGTGGAACATGTCAAGACTCCTAAGATTTTTGTTGCCATTTCCTTGTAGCCCTGAAAAAACTAAGGAACTTATAATAGCTGCTGCTTCAACTGTTGATGAAAAATAGAAAGCATTTAAGTTGAAATGAACTCTTAAGATTACTATATGCTGGTGCAATTAAGGGGACCCATACTGAGCAGTTTTAAGCATATATTATAATACATATTAAGCATGTGTAACCTAATATATCTACATATTCCTTTGCAAGTAGTAGAATATAATTATATCCATTTCTTGTTTATAAAAAAAATTTCTGCCTAACATTTCATTGTATTAGTATACTGTGATATCCCCTCTATGATTGGCACTTAGTTTCCAGTCTTTTATTATAAGCAGTGCTAAAATGATATGCATAGATTATTTTGCATATGTAACATTTGCTTCAAATTTACCATATGAAATAAAGTACCATTTGACAAATTTTAAAATGTGCTTTGAGGAATAATAGTAGATTAAAGGAAAGATTACAATTTAAGATTATATAGAGGCATCACTAATAAATGAAAAGCTTATTCAGTTACCTAGTGAGTAGAAGTCTTATTTTATGTATTTATTTTTGATAGTGGTGATTGAACTGAGGGCCTTGTGTATTCTAGGCAAATGCTCTGTCACTCAGCGTGTCTCAGCCCAAAAGTCTGGCATTTTGTATTTATTCAAAACCAAAGATCTTCTTTTTAAATATAATGAAAGATAAAATATTTGAAACTACCATTTGAAAGTACTTTATTTTCAAATAACAGTACGGAAGCAGATAATATTTATTCAGTGTAAATTAAAGCCAGTTTGTTGTTCTACCTGCTGTATTTTTCCTTTGGACTTTGAAGTATTGGAGATGTTTTGTCTTAAGAGTTAAAATTGGGGCTGAGGATATAGCTCAGCAGCACAGAGCCTGCCTTACAAGGGTGAGCTTGTGAGTTCCCTGGTACCAAAAAACAAACAAAGAAAAGAGATAAGAGTTGATCAGATAACACTGTATACAGAGCTGGTAAAACTCTTGAGTTGAAGGGTTTACTATTTATATTCCTTATTTCCTCATACTTCAGCAATTCTGTTTCCAGTATTTAATTTTTTTTTTTTTTTTGCGTGAACTTTCGTGCTTAGGGTTTTTTTTTAACACCAAGTACATTTATTAGAAAAGAAGAAAGTTATAAAATATCCTCATATCTTTCCTTAAGAAGTTAGCAATAAAAGAATAAAACCAAAAACAAATAGAAGAAAATAGAAGATCAGAAAACACAATTCCTTATCAAAATGCCAACATCATTTTCATAAAAATTAACGTTTTGATTCTTACATTTCTGAAAAAATAGAAAAGACTAAGAATAGTCTAAACAACTTTGATAAGGGAACAAAATTAGAGCTCCAACCCTCCCCAACCCCATGACTTATCAGAAAGTTACACCAATCATGACAAAATGGCATTGATATCAAGATAGACAAAACACCAAGGTACCAATATGAAGTCCCAGAATAGATACCCACATAATAGACAATTGATTTCTGGCAAAGATGCAAAAGCAGTTAAGTGGAGAAAGGACTGTACCTTCAATAAATATACTGGAACAAGTGGATAACCACATGCAAAGAACCCAAGCCTTATAGCACCTCAAAAATTTCTTAAGACATCCAAAAGTCAACTCAGAATGGCTCACAGTGGGTGAGTTAAAGTAAAGGCAGGTGTGACCTGAGCTGTTGCTTTGGCTGAGGTCATTCTCTTTGTACAAAAAGGCTGGATGAGGTGTAGAAGGGAAGGCAGAACCTACAGAGGTGTTCAGTGAAGGGAGGCATTGAATTTGCTTTGGAATAAGCCATGTGGATGATAGAAAAGGCCATTATGCCTTTTTAAAAAAACTATCTTAACTGTTTTTTTATAATACCTATATATACACATATGCATGTTTTTTCTTTCAGCTTGTCACACTAAACAATATGATGTCTGCACATGTGTGTTTTATTTCACTAATAAGCATGCTCTCAAGGCACATCCATTTAATATAGGGGAACGAAACTCCCAACCGACTATATGTTTGGAATGAGTTCGTGTTCTCTAAAATCAAAGAATGAATTTTAGGAACAGCAGAGGTTAAAAGCAGAAATATTTATTGAGAGAAAGAAAGCTTCTGTCTGAGAAAGAGACACGCAAGAGGTCCCAAGTGGATTGCCAAATACTCTGTATTTTCTCAGTATTTTTATAGAATAAAATCATGAGATGAGGTGGGTTTAAAATTGAAGAAAACTGGGAACTCAGTGAGGTAGATGGGCATGAGGTGGGACAGAGCTATGGTCAACCAATAAGTTTAATTGTTTGGGTAAAATTGACTAAATCAGGGACAAATAGAGAAGTGAGTCATGTAGCAAGCGAGGTTTTTTTTTACAGATAAGTGACTCCTCATAAAGGAGTTTGGGATGGTGACTCCTGGCTTCTCAAAGTGATCCAGATTTAATCCCTAAGGATTATATTTAAGGGTGTGGTTGCATTTGTTTTACCTCCTGTCCGGAGCTATGGCCCACAGCAACAGGTATGTCTCCTCCAAGGTCATCAGACATCTGGTCCTCTGTGCCAGCTTCTTCAAGGGCCTAGCCCTGTCTGACTGCCTGTAATATTTCTAACTAGCTCAGCTGCCTGTAACATATTTTCCTATAAAAGTATCCAGTTTGTCATTCTTTGTGGCTGAGTAGTATTCCATTGTGTAGAAATAGCATATCTTTTTATCCATTCCTCAGTCAGTGGTCATTTAGGTTGTTTCCAAAATTGGACTATTATAAACTGTGTTGTTATAAACATGGGTGCACATATTTCGCTGTGGTATGATGTTTTTAATTCTTTTGGGAAGATACTCAGAAAAGGAATAGCTGGGTCAAATGAGACCTCCAGTCCTAGTTGAGGATTTAATGCTAGCCATTCTTTTTAGGGTGAGGTGAAATCTCAGTATTGTTTTAATTTGCACCTCTCGAATGACTAGTGCTGTTGAATGTTTTTTTTCATGTATTTATTTGCTGTTTGTACTTCTCCATCTGAGAAGTGTATATGCATTTTAGATACCCATTTTTGGACTGGGTCTTTAAATCTGGGAGGACTGATTTTTTTGAGTTCTTTGTATATTCTTGATAGTAGTGTTTATCTGAGGAACAGCTGGCAAACATTTTCTCCCACATTGTGGGCTGTCTCTTCACTCTGTTGGTGGTGTTTCCTATATTTAAGAGGTAGTCCTTTACAAATAAAAACTAAATGATGTAAAAATCAAGCACAATCAGTTTAAAACCTTAGGATCATGAAAATCATCAGACTCCTGTCAATGATTACTAGAATAATAAACCAAATGATAGGGTGGTAAGCTGATTAATCTTACATTTTCTAACAGTTGTACATGTTCCCTGATATTGACAGGGCTTCTCAGAAGGTATGTTTTGAAAGAAAATTTTTATGTAATTATTTATTTTATATATTGGCTTAAAAGGGATGATAGTCATTTGTGCCATCACCAGTGTTCTGAACTTGAGTTTGTAAACAGTAGTTAAAAAGTGCTAATAGCGGGGAAAAAAGAGAAAAAGGTGTTGTCTCTTATGGTGTCTCTTACATGTGACTTTGGAAAAGTGAGTTTTGCATATTAGAAATTCCTTGGAAACAGCATTTGTCATGCACAGCATTTGATATTAAATGGTTTTTCACAATAGCATAGGAAGACTAGGTATATTTTAGTGTTGCTATTTTTTCAAAGTCTTTAAAGCAGCCCCATTCCAAGGTGGCTGTCTAGGGTCAATACATGAAAGAAATGAAGGTAACTTTCACATTAACTTTCCCTAACCTGAAAAACACCTGTGGTATAATGTCAGAATGCAGACTTTCAGAGGACACCCAAGATATGCTCAGAGTGAAGTAAGATTTATGATGAGTTAACAAAGAAGTCATTTGGAAGTTGATAGTATGTCAGGAGTGTAGTGGTAGAGGTGTTACAAAAAGATAGTTTGAAGGAAGTGGCCAAATCAGACTTTGCTGCAAAATTTTCCCTTTTAAAACATCCTACTGTAGAATTAGTGCTTGATGGGCTGTGTCTGTTGTCCTGGAAATGCTCACCTAGACGTAACCCAGAAATACAGGGCTCCAGATTAGAGAGACACTTTAATCTTTTGTAAGAAGCTGAGCTTCCTTCAAGCAAGTTGCCTTAGGTTGTGATAATCTAAAATAGTCTTAGCCTTGTTTACTGTAGATACAACTATTTACATTGGTCTTGAAAAAGTGAAGGCAAAGGATTTCAGGTCCATACTGTTACTTGCACTTAAGGTAGCTGCTTGGATGTCCTGTAGGCATAGCCCACAGGCTTGCAATGAAATTTGTCTCCTTGCTTCTTTTAAAAATACTTACTGTCTATAGAGTATTATGCACTGGGTATTCCAAGGTGAATAAAACAAGATGTATTCTTTGTCTTTAGTTTTTTTTTAATTGGAAAACCATTGAAAGTTTTTATGGTTTACTAATACAATTTTTGTGTGTGGAGTGAATTAGAGTGAATCAAGAACAGCAGTAGAAAGATTAAGAGGCTGTTTGCACATCAAGGCATGAGGTAGCGGTAACAAGGACAGAATTGGTGGCTATGGAGATAAAGAGAAGTTGTTGGATAAATGAAACAAGTTTTGGAATTAGAATAGTGGCAGTTGGTGATGAGCTGAACATAGGTGTGTGGGAAGTGTATGCCATAGATGATTTGTAGGTATCTGGTTGATGAACTACCATCTTTTGGGCTGTAGCCACTCTTACTGGGGGAGGCTAGCAGACAGGGCACAAACTCAGTTTTGGGAATTGTTAAGTTTAAAATACCTGTAAGAAAGCTCAGTGTTATGCTACACTGTCTTTATCAATAACATTTTCCTCCTTTACCCAAGCCATAAGCCCAGAAGTCACCCTTAATTCTTTCTCCTTTCTCACTCTGCATTTAGTCAGTTATGAATCCCTGTAAATTCTTTACCTCCTTGAAGCTCTCTGGAGGATCTCTGGATCCCCATCCTTCCATCATTTATACTTATTTTATGTACTGGTAGTTTTCCTGAACTACCAAATGCATTTCATCATTTACAGCTTCCATTATTATCTCTCTTTAGTTCAAAATTTCCTGCACCATCTTCAGTAGTGAGTCAGGGATTCTTCAGTGGTGGAGGTTAACAGGACGTGACTTACCTGAGGCTCCAGGCCCTCCAACACTGTTTCACCCATAACAGCTTTGCTTTTTCTGATTTTGAGATATTGGGTTACTGGTTACTGTATAAAATTTCACATAAAGCATGTTAAAAGTAATTATATTGGTAAATACAAGCTGTAAAGCCATCATCCTAGTAAATCTTCATCTTGCAAACATCTGCTAGGATGTTATTCCTAAACTAAATGCGGTCACTTCATTTTGCTTAATACCCTTCAATGGATCACTGTTACCTTTCAGATAAGGCCTAAAATATGTAACATATCCATAATCTGGCTGAATTCATTGCGGTGGTTTAGATGAATGTCCTCGAGAGGTTCATGTGTTAAGGGTTTAATTCACAGGGTGCATCACAGGGTGTTGGGAGATGGTGAAATTTTTAGGAGGTTTGGTTTAGTGGAAGATCTATCTTTGGGGTTGTGCCTTTTGTTAGGTGAAACTGAAGTGTAGTTGAGACCACTGAGGCAGGCAAGCTTGAAGCAAACAGTGATAACTTCATTGCAGACCAGATGAGGTCAGGCCAAGGGTGGAAAGATCATTGACTCTGAGTGAGGGGAGAGGGCATGTTTTATAGGGGATTTTAGAAATGGGAGGGTGAGGTTTTGCTAAGAGGGAGATTTTCTGAGAGGGGTAAAAATTTGGGGGCTTTCCAGGAGAGGGGAGTCGAGGTGGGTACAGGATGTCATTGGTGGTTTTCTGCACAGAACAAGGGATACAGGCCCAGGGGCCTAACATTCTCATCTGTTGTGTTATAGGAGAGGGGAGAAGGACAAGAATTGTTTCTCAAGGCTTCTTCAGGCATGACCATGGGCTATGCAGGCAACCTAAAGGGAAAAAAATGGAAATGAGGGTGCTGGCAGGGTTACTGGCTGTGCTGGTGGCTGTGGTGGGCAGGGTTCCGTTATGGGTCAGTGTGGGGATCTTGTGGGACAGCGGTGTTGTGGGCTGTCAGGAGGAGTTGTCTTTCTGTTATAGAGTGGGCCTGTCCTTGGATGAAATCTGTTAGGCATGTTTTCAGGCAGGGCCCAGGTAGTAGCAGGAAGAAGATTGGGACTAGGGGCCGAGGATGGGGAGAAGACTTGACGTCTACCTGGTTTGGAAGAAGCTCCCTCCCTACCCCGAGGAGAAGTTGCCCTTTGCCTGTTTCTTGAACCCGGTGGCCTGGTCTCAAAGGCTGATGCCTGATCTACTGACATAGAAGCAGCATTCCTCTCAGAAGAAGGTGCAGGTGCCTCCCTTCTTTGTGGTGAGCATGGCGGTTTAGGAGAGCTACTCTGGCAAGAGATTCTACCTCTCTTTGCAAGGCCATGACAGAATTGGAGATTTTATTGAATCCCTTTGATATTATTCTGAAAGCTGATGATTGGCTGTGGCAGAGAGGGCCACTCCTGCTACCCCAGTTCCTACATCTGTGGAGACTCCTAACCCTATCAACAAGCATATGAGTGTTGAGGCTCATGGGTGTTGCCTGGCGTGGGTTGGGGCTGGGAGTATTGTCCCATTGACTATATCTATTTTGGGAGTTTAGAATATGAGTGTGCAAGTTCCAGTCCAGTTGGTGAGAAGACAGAGATAAGTGGAAGTTCCACAGAGAAAGAAGATACCTTGGTTGTATAGACAAAAGTGATTACGATTGTCAAAGAGGTAGTGAGTTTTTTGTTTTCATTTTCCCAGATGACCAATGTACTAGCTAAGATAGGATTGTTAAAGGTTGGAAGATCCCTTTTCGGGAGATCTGTCTGGCATTTTCTGTCTTGTTTTCCCATTGTAGGAAAAAATGTTTTGGTGTCTATCAGAAGCCTTTGTAAGGAATGGCTGAAATTGGGTAAAAGAAGACATTCTGGGGAGGTGGGGGTTGATTGCAGGGGTTCCATGCGTGTATGGTTATACAGTCATGCATGGAGTGTGACAGCCATTGCAGAATCCTGACTGTTGGTTTAATAGTCCTGTTGTTGTAATTTGGTGGGGGGGGGTGTGGGCAAAGAAGCAGATGGGACAGGAAAAGAGAGTATCCTGAGAGATATGATACTTAGCATGCTTAAGTGAGGCTTATAGTTTTAGTGTATAGTTGCATTGGTAAGGGGTTTGGTGTCCTAATAGTGTGCCAGAGGAAAGGGTTCATTGAATGTAGAGAGCTGCTAGGTAGGCCAGGGTGACATCAGTGGTTAAGGGGCCGTCTAAGGTTGTTATAAATTCATGTATGGAGAACCATTGGTGATGTAGGACTGCAGAGGTTGGGCTTCCTGTCCCGTTCGGGGTTTTTTGGTTATGTCTGTGACTTGGAAAGTTATTATGGCCTTTTCATTTAGGTGCTGCAATGGGCCTTTGAGTTTGTATTGTGGGTGATGCGTGAGGTTGGTGAGGACTCAAGTTTTGAGGGGACTGGGGTGACCTTATAAGTGGCTGCAGACAAGAAGATGCAGAGCCAGAAGTGGCTGCAGACAAGAAGATGCAGAGCCAGAATCTGCCAGAGAAAGATTAGATTGGTTTAGCAGTGAATGGGCTAACTGTAGGGTCTTGTAAAGTGGGCACATTTGGATTGAGTGAGGAGGGCGTGTCTGTGGGAGCTAACAGGGGAAGGGAGACTAGGATGAGGTTGGAGGCAAACAGAAGGGTACTGATATGGTGAGAAGCCATGGGTGTCCCAGTACCAGTCTGGGAAGTGCCTGAGGGCACACAGAGGAACAAGTATTGCAACCACAAAGAGAAGAAAAACTGTGGCCAGGAGGCAGTTTTTTCTAGTTCCAGCTGGCCGGGGTGACTCCAAGTAGGGTAGTTACAAGGAAGATGGCAATGCATGGGGTTGTTTAGGGGTTTTATAATGCTAGGCAGAGGATAAGTAGGAAGGTATAAAGTGGATTTCTTCTGGGGAGAAGTCATGGAGAGGTCCTTGGAAGGCTAGATACTTGATTCAGAGGAAGAGAGATTCTAAAGAGTTGGACTTTGGACGAAACCACAGTAGGTCTTTACAGATGTCTTTAAGAAAAGAGAGAACTTTTGTGTGAGATGGGGGTTTGGCATGTGTTGTTGTGGATAAATTTGGATTCTGCTGAGTCAGATGATGCCTAGGAAACCAAGGGCTAGAGGATAAGTGAAGGCAGAGAGCTAAGAGGATGGTGAAGAGATGGACCTCATTTAGGGATTGAGATAGAGCAGGTCCTTGGGTGATGAGATGTTCAACCCAGGGGAAGACTGATTCTGGGGTGTCAGTTAGGGAGTAGGGAAAAAGGAGAATCTCTGTCCAGGGAAGAAGGGGTCTCAGAGGATGGATCTGGGGAGATAAGAAAAAGTTTGTCTGAGAGCACTGGTGAAGCAGAGAATTTGGCAGAACATCTATTCTTTAGGGTTGTGAGTGAGGTGAAGGGAGGTAAGAGAGAGGACTTGTGATTTCCAGTGGGACCCCTCTAGTGGTGGTCTCCTGGTGGAAGTGGTTGATCTGGTCTGGAGAGGAGAGTTTCAGGGGGGAGCATTGGACCCACTGTGGCAGGTCCTGAGGGCAGGCTGCTGTTGGGGTGCTGTAAGATCTTGTCCATTTAAGTTTTAAGAGTGACAAGTGTAGGTCCCTAACCAGAACTGATTTGCTAGCCAGGTTATCTTCATAAGACTGGACAATAGAAGAAGGTAGAATTGTTGGCTGCCTGTTGGATTTCCTCCCAGATCAGCGGGAGGGCAGGGAGGTAGTGTCCCATGGGGCTGACCTCAGGGGCACTGCTGGCCCAGAAGGAAAGAATGGCTGTATAGGAGCTCAAAGGGGCTATAAGCTGTGGATTTGCAGGGGGATGCTCTGAGCCTCAAAGGGCAGTAGGAATCAGGGAGACCTAGTCTTTGTGAAGCTATAGGGAGAGTTTGGTTAGTTGGACCTGGATTAGGTTACTGGTCTTTTTTGCTTTTCCTGATGATTGGGACTTATAGGGAGCATGAAGGTTCCAGTGTATCCCCAGGGATTTGGAAACTTCTGGCGTAATTTGTACTGTAGAGGCAAGTGCATTATCTGATTGAATGGAGGTGGGAAGGCCGAATTGGGGAATAATGTTTGACAGGAGACACTGTATGACTGCTTTAGCCTTTTCAATGGTGGTGGAGAAGGCTTCAATCCATCCTGTGAAAGTATCTATTCAGAATAGGAGGCATCTAAACTTTTTAATTTGTGGCATGTGTGAGAAATCAGTCTGCCAGTCTTGGGCTGGAGTGAATGCTCAGGCTTGGTAAGAGGTGAGTGGAAGGAGCCTTGCAAGGAGGCTGAATGGCAGACTGAACATCATGCACTGCTCTGTTTGAGGGTTGTCCTTATGAGGGGGCTGAGATGAGGGGTTTGATCAAGCAACTGAGGTGCTTGTAACCTACATGAAAACTGTCATGAAGGGATGAAAGAATCTGGTGAGTTCGGAAAGCAGGAAGGAGGTATTTTTCTTGATCTAGGAACCATCCCTCAAGTGGGTAGGATCTGGTATTGGAGTTGTTCTTCTGTGGAGTAGTTGGGAGTGATGCCTGCCTGCCAAGGAAAGGTATTGGCCCTAAGGGGCAAGTGGAGCATTTGTAGAGACAGTGGCCTTTTTGCTGTCTGGTCTGTGAGAGTATTTCCATGTGCTATGGGGTCTATGGGTCTTTGATGTCCTTTGCAGTGGGTGACTTCTGCCTGGATGGGCAAGAAGGCTGCCTTTGGGAGCTTTTTTAATAAGTTGGAATTTGTGATAGAGGATCCCCTTTTGGTCAGAAATCCCCTTTCTGCCCAGATTTCTGCATGGTTGTAGAAGATATGAAAAGCATACTTAGAGTCTGTGTAAGTGTTAACTATCATTCCTTTTGCCAGCATAATGGTCAGTGCTATCAGTTCAGCCTGTTGTGAGGTGATGTCTGGAGGAAGAATTTGAGTCTTGATTATTGTATCTGTGATAACCATTGTGTATCCTGCCTTTGCTGGTGAGGTATTGGAGGCCCTGCAGGAGCTGCCGTCTATGAACCAAGTAAGATGTGAATGGGGTATAGGAAGATTTGAGATGTGAGAGAACAGCTTGGTGTGAGGTTCCGGAAAGGAGGGGCAGTCATGTTCCCAGGAGGGCAGAAGTTGCTATTAGCTGCTTATAATGAAATTAGGGGTACTTCTGGGTTGAAAGCAGGTCCTGGGGTCAGAGTGATGGTAGGGGTTTTGAGGAAAAAGGCATAAAGTTGTATGAGTCATTGGGCTAAGAGTAAGTGAGGAAGACGGGAGGAGGTGAGGAGAGCTCCAAAGTTATGGGGGAGTGTAGGAACAGATGCATGAAGGGTGATATTTTGGGCCTCCAGAAGCATGAGTGCTGCAGCTTCTGTGGCCCTCAAGCATGGAGACCATCTTTGGTGGTGGGGTCTAATTGTAGGGAAAGGAAGGTGACTGGATGGGGAGTGGGGCCCTGACTTAGAACCTCTGCTGCACATTCCTTCATTTCTAAGATGTGTGAGGTAACTGGGGTCTGGAATGGACAGGGCGGTGACTAGAGTTAGGGCCTTTTTTAGTTTTTGGAAAGTCATGTGAGGAAAGGTCTTGGGGTCTCTGGGGTCTGAGGGATTGTCATGGGTAAGTTTGTAGAGAGCCTTGGCCAGAATGAAAAAGTCTGGGATCCAGAGGTGAAAATAGCCTATGATTACCAGGAAAGAGAGAAGTTGTTGGACTATATAGTAGGTGACTGAATTTTGGTGATACAGTGTATGTGTTTGGGGGGTAGGAGCTTTGTATTTTGTTACAAGAGATAAAGGACTGAGGTTTTACAGATTTGGGCCTTGGAAGGGGAAACTTGATATCTCTTACTGTCTAAGTGCTAGAGAAGGGAAAGAGTATCCTGATGGCAGGATGTAGTGGAAGGGCTGCAGAGGAGCAAGTCATGGATATATTGGAGAAGATGGGAGGTGATGGGGTGAAAGGAAAGGAAAGGAGATCATAGGTTAATACCTGGCTAAAGTAGTTGGGGCTGTCACAGAAGCCTTGGAGGAGAACTGACCAGGTAAGTTTTGATTGGTGTGTGTCTGAGTCTGTCCATGTGAAAGTGAAGAGTGGCTGTGATTTAGGGTGCAGAGGTATGATAAAGTGTCTTTTAGACCTAAAGTGGCATAGTGGGTAGCAGAGCAGGGTACGGATAACAGAATGGTATAAGGATTGGAAGTGATGGGATGGATGAGGAGTACAGTCCAGTTGATGGGTTGTAGGACTTGGACCAGGGGACAAGAACAGTCTGACAGCAAGGACCGAGATGTTAAAAGAGAGCTGATAGGAATGAAGGACAGTGGGTGAGAAAGTGAGTGATAATAGGTTTTAGACTTTGGAGGGCTGAGTTGGGAAGGAGATACTTGTGTTGTGCCGGGTATGGGTGATTGTCCTTGAGAGGTATGAGGAGAGGGCCTTGATGGGTGGTAATAGAGGGAGTCGAGGTGTCCTAAGTGTATGAATTGAGTGATGGTGAGCTGATCTGGGGAGAAAATGTGGAGGTGGATGGGGAGAGTAGAAGGACTATGAGGCAAGGAGATATGCTGGGAAGAGTCAGAGTGGCTAAGGTTTTATCAGAATGTGTCTTCTGAGGAGAATGGGACATGTAATGACTAGGAAAGCATGGTTTTGTAACTGAAGAAGAGTAGAGCTGTCCTTAAGGGTCTAGATATGGTATCATCAATCCCAAAGGAAACATCAGCTAAAAGCAGCTGTCCAGAGAAGGAGGGGAGTGTGGAATGGGTTTCCCCTATGTCAATTAAGAATGAAACAGCCTTGCCATCTACCATGTTACCTGAAGTTTGGCCACTCTGGTGGTCAGTCATCTTCTACCCACCCATTCAGATTCAAGAGGCTGGGAATGTCTGGTGGGGCACCCTGAGAAGAGGCCCCTGTGGCAGGCCCAGCTGTCGAGCGACAGTCCATCTTCCAGTGGGGGCCTCCACATATGGGACATAGCTTAGGGGGGTTTTGGGTTGGGCCATTCTCTTGCCCAATGGCCAGACTGCTGACACTTGAAACAGGGTCCTGGGTGGGGCAGTCCCCCTTTTTGCACCTTTGGACCCATCACTGGTGGTAGCCTTGGACTTTGGGTTTCAAATGGTGGAAGCAAGTAACTGTAGGCCAGAGATGTATCATTGGTGGGAAGCCTCATCCCTGTTGTTGTAGACCTTAAAGGCCTGGGAGATTAACTCCTGTTGTGGGGTCTGAGGGCCTGTCTCAATTTTTTGAAGTTTTTTCTTAATGTCAGGAGCTGATTGATGAAGTGCGTCTTTAGGATTAGCTGTCCCACTGGGTTGTCTGGGCTGAGGATAGTGTACTTTCTTAGGGTGGCCACCAGTTGGGACATAAACTGAGCTGGATTTTCATCTTTAGTTTGGATCATCTCTTTGAGTTTGTCATAATTAACCCATTTATGTGGTGCTATTAAAGCACCACATGTTGAGGGATTAACCCTCAACAAGGCAAGTAATCAAGTAATCTCGTGATCTTTTTGATGGACTGAGGCCTTGTGCATCTCTGAAATTGAAGTCCCATTACGGTTTGGTTCGAGGGACAGCCATAGCACTGTCCAGCAAGAGGATCTCGGTGTGGTAGCCGTCATCAGCGTAAGCTTGAGCCATGGCATAGACTTGTTCTTATCCAATGGGAGAGAGTAGAGATTAGAGTGACAGTAATATCATGCCGAGTGAGGTCATAGGTCTGGGCTAGATATTGGAACTCTTGAATGTAGATGCAGAAGTCTGAAAGGAGGGAACCAAGGCAGCAATTGATTTGAGAGAGTTCTGTGAGAGAGAAAGGAACATAGACCTAAACAATGCTCTTGGGTCTGGCAGCTTTGCGAAGGGGAAATTGGGGGTGGGAAGGCCAGATCACGTATGAAAGGGAGTAAAACTATTTGCATCTGGAAGTTGTTGAGCAGAAACAGAAGGGATACGGGGAGGTGAGAGATTTAGAGGCAGTACCACTGTGGCTGAAGGAGCTACAGGGAGGGGCAGGGAACTGGCAAGTGGAGGTGGGTGGGGTGGTAGGGCCAGAGAAGAGGGATCTGTAGTGAAGACTGAGTTATATTCTGGGGGTGCTGGGGGTGGGGAGAAGATGTAGAGAGGAGCAGAAGTTTGGTGGGGTCACAGGAGGTAAACAATGAAGGGAACTGGCAGACAGCAAAAAAATGGCTGGACATATGGGACCTCAGATCACTTACCCAGCCTGTGACAGTAATTGTCAAAGATTCTGCAAGATTAAAAAATTAATGTCCCATTAACTGGCTATTGGGACTGATGGTCCAGTTTATAGGCTGGCCAGGCCATATTGCAGAAAATGACAAGGTGTTTTGGCTTCATATTGGGAGTGAGATGGAGAGGCTTGGGAGCCTTGAGAATGCAAGCCAGGGAAGGGGAAGCAGGAATGAAAGGAGATAAGTTTCCCATGATAATGCAAGACTGCAGTCAAACAGAGGCAGCTCAAGAAGAGGAGGGGACATCTGTCAGTTTTGTGAGACCAAAGACAGTAGACGGGTGACCAAACCAGACGTCTCCATGATTGGGTGGCCATCAGGGAGCCTGGCTCTCAGCAGGGGTTGAGTTGACCAGGCGTGGATTTTCCTGTGGCACACCTCGGACTGGGTCTTGAGGGTTAACAAGGGTGAAGTGGGTAGGCAAGGAGCACTAGCGGGGAAGGTAAAATGTCACTCACCTGACCTGAAGGGACGATCTAGACTAGCAGCAAGTCAAGGCAGAGTGGGGTTCAGAGGTCAGAGGTCCGATGTCAGCAGTGATCTCGGTTTGCCCAGGCAAGATTTGAGGAAGGGAAGTCAGACCCTTGGGGTAGGGGACCTCATTACCCTCCTCACATGAGGTGAAACTGAGGCGTGACTGAGACCACTGAGGTAGGTAAGGTTGAAGCAAACACCCTCAAAGAGGATTATGGGACCCCTGACTCATCTTCTTGCTGTTTTATTCCTGACCATGAGGTGAGCCTTTGGTTCCACACATGCTCCTCACCATTGCCATGAGGCACACCCACCAGAGGCCCAAAAGCAATGGGGCCACCCAACCTTGGAACTTCCAAAATTGTGAGTCATTATAAACTTTCTCTCAGGCCAGGGATACAGCTCAGTGGCACGGTGCCTCTGTGGCAAGCACAAAGTCATGAATTCAGTTACTGGTACCTCCCTCCCCCCAAAAAAAACCAGAAAGAAAAAGAAAAAAACTTTCTCTTTTTGTAAGTTCAAAATCTTCAGTATTTTGTTACAGTAACAGGAAGCTGACACACTTATCTGACAGCCGTGCTTCTTTTTCCTTATATAACTTTTAGTCCTCTGTGTCTCTTTGCTGTTTGATACTGATTTTCATTACCCTGACTTAAAGTTTGCCTCCATTCTTCACGCCTAACCCTGCATTATTTCCCTCTTGTCTACCAATCCTTTAAGGCCCCGCTTGGGTGTCATTATTCCTGTGCGACTGTTGAGGTTCGTTGCTGTGGGTGGGGTACTGGTTGAATGTGTCCTCAGAGGCTCATGTGCCGGAAGCTTGAGCTCTGGTGTGGCAGTGTTGAAAGGGTGGATGGTTTAAGAGCTCGGTCATGATTAGGTCATACGGTCATCCTTTCAGAAGAGACTAATGCTGACGTTTTTGAGTGAGTGAGTTCTTTTGAGAGTGGGTTGGGACAGATCTATATGTACTTAGCCACTTCTGCATGTGGCGAGCTCTCTTTCTGTTTTTGTGCCATCTTGTAACACAGCCAGAAAGGTTCTTGCCGGTATTTCAGGGTTACGCAGATGGAACTGCAGAGCTAAATAAACCTCTTTTCTTTATAAACTATCCAACTGCAGGTGTTTTCTTATAACAACAGAAAATAGGCTGGTATAGTCATTTTCAGATGGAATTAACATTTCCCTTATTTGTGTTGTTTCTCTGTCCCATACTTATTCATGCAATTTGTATACAGTTCTTTGGAATTGGAATCATGTGCATACATATCTTTCTTATACTTAAGAGGCTATATACAATGGACCCCTGTATTTTTTGTCTTTATATTTTAAAGATAGGCCTTTACTAGGGCATACATCAGTTAGTGTTTTTTAAAGTGAGTAGAGTCAAAATTGGCCATATCTCTGCTACATTTTGGTAGTTCTGAAGAATTAATGGTATTTGCAGCATACTATATGTACCCTATGGTGTTGGGTTGGCCAGTATAATTCAAGGCCAATGCTTGGAATTAGAGACACAGGTTGGTATGAGAATTATTGCTCTACTTCATATTTACCTGGCTCCATCTGATTTCAGGTCACTTGGGGAACTGCTTTCAGGAATGTATAAGGTTTGTTGTATGTCACAATTTTTTTAAGAAAGCAAACTGCTATATTGATATATAATTTATGTATCCTAAACTTTAGCTATTTAGGTGGACAATTTTATGGTTTTTGTATACTTTTACATAATTTTAAAAGATTTTTATTGCTTCAGAAGAAAAACTTGCACCTATCTGTATCAACCCTCCACCCTTTCCGGGGGAATGTGAACCCTCTAATCTACTGTCTTTCTCTATAGATGTATCTATTTTGAACATTTTGTATCAGTAAAGTCAAATCGTATATGGTCTGTGGTCTTGACTGGCTTCTTTCAGTTAGTGTGATTTTTTGAAGTTTGTTCATGTGTTAGAATGTTATTACTACTTTTTATTGCCAAGTAATGTTGCATACATGGATATACAGCTTTACCTGTTTACCAACTGATGGACATGTAGGTTGCTTCCATTTTCACTGGTCCTGAATACTGCTCTAAACATACGTAGAAGTTTTGTATGATGTAGTTTTTAATTCTTGCATAAGTGTGGAATCATTGGATCTTGTGACTCTTCATAAAACTACTGATTTTAGACATCTTAGCACTATTTACCTTCTTCCCAGATTTGCACGAGGGTTCTTATTTTTTTATATTCTTGTCAACACTAATAATTATCAGGCTTTTGGTTGTAGTCATTCTTATGGGTTTAAAGTGGTATCTTATTGTGGTTTTGTATTTTCTTGATGACTAAAGACAGTGGGCATCTCATGTGTTTATTGACCATTCCTGTGTTCTCCTTAGAGAAATGACTCATTTAAACCTAATACTCATTTTTAAGTGGGTGGTTTTTTTCATTGTTAAACTTTAAGAGTTTTTTGTATGTGGTGAATATAAATCGCTTGTCAGATGCATGATTTTCTCCCATTCTGTTGTCATTTCACTGTCTTGTATTAAACCATAAACATTTTAAATTTTCATGAAATTCATTTGTTTTTCTTTTCTCATTTATGCTTTTTTGGCATTATATCTAAGAAATCATTGCAGAACTGTGACAAAACTTCCTATGCTTGTCTTCTTTCCCTGGACTGTTTTTTTCTGTCTGTAGGTAGCATGGAGTCACTGTAACTTCTTTCAGTGCCACTGGACTTGCACAGTCTCAGCACCAGAGTCATGAAGCCAGAGCCATAGGTCAGATGAATCATAATTCTGTGTATGTGATTTGAGATGGGGCTCTGGTGGTGCCTGGAAAACACTGGAGTGGAATTTGCTGGAGTCCGTTAATAAAGATCTGGTGAATAAATAATTAAAAATGTTGGTAAAATGATATATAACCAGACTTTGATCTTTTGATAAGATCTAATCTTAGCATCTAATATTAACCTATACTGAAATCTTGGACTGCAGTTTAAAGTTGTATATAATAAGAAATTTAGAAAAGAAGATGATTTGGGTAAAACGTAGCAAGGTAGGTTGATAACTGGGAGATCCGTAATATCCAGATTATGTCTGGCATGTAAAATTTTCAAAATGCTAGCTAGCTATAATAGCTTTTCTTATTTATTTCATGTTAGAACATTGGATGTTTGAGATCTTTTTTTGGTACATTTCCCTGCTCTTCCTTTTAGTGCCAGTTTAAGGAATTGCTAATTGTCCATTCTTGCTGGAGAGTACTGATTTCCATTTGAATATAACAGTCTTTTTGCTAAAACTTTCCTATGGTTGATTCGAGCAAATACAGAAGCCTTCTGTTTGTGAACTGAATGTTCAGCCAGCCGTGATGTAGCCACTATTATCAATGAAGCTTATTCATCACTCTGCACTGGTGCATTGTACAAGGCTTGCTGAGGATCTTGGAGACTTTGAATAGAGCGCTTCTCCTTGCTTACCTCCATGCACTGTTGGTATTAAGTGATTCTGTTGTCTATCTTTTCTAGACTTTGTGGATAATTAGATCTTTTTGTTTTATGTGATTCCCAATAGTGTTTTGCAGATGCTAGGCATGAATTGAGAGTTAGTTCATTTTCTAAATTAAAAAGGGCAATTAATGTTCTTCAGAGATAATTTTGTTGTTTTTTATATGCTAATATTATCTTATATCCAGTGTCATTTTACAAAGATATAGCAAATATTATGTTTTTATGAAATGAAGTGACAGTTGAGGATCTTAGGTTAAATCTTACTAAGCTAAACTTTTTAATAGTTAATTTTGTATCATTGTCAAACAATTCACAGATTGAATTTCACTTGTATCAATATAGCTGTAGAGACAGGTATAATAGAGATTATATGACCCAGTGCATAACTAGAATACAGTAGAAGTTGTCAAAACCCATTGTATACTTTGGTAAAATTATGTGGTACAAAATGTAGCAGGCACTGATTATGTGATCCTTATAAAATATAATCAACTCATACATCTGACCTGCCCACACAACGATGTTTATGAAAGTATTATTCCCTGTGTATGTTTGTTGTAGATATTGGGATACAGAATATCTATGATACAATAGTAATTGTATTTTTTGACTCCTCCTTACAGTCTTCCATTTTTCAAAATAGTGCATGGAAAATGGTGCACGCATGCCTTCCATTCACCATTCCTGGTGTTTTCTGTCAAGAATCCACATTTCAGGGACTCAGCCTGCCTGTGATTTCTGTTCTATGGAAACACAGCTCTCTGGATCTCTGGAGAGTGTTACACTAGGTTAGAGACCAGGTGGTTCCGGAGGAGCTAGTTGATTCAACAGTTTTTGCTTGTGGGACTTGTGTTTTCCATGAGGACACTTTTAAAATTAATTCTTTTCTTTCAGACAAATACTCATCCCTTCCTACGCACTCACACATGCACCAATGCCCTTTAGAGATTCCCAAACCCATAGAATTCCTCTGGATTGAAAATGTGTCTTGATTAAGTACCTTGGGACAGCTTAAGCCCAGGACCACCTCGCAGGAGGACTCAGGAGGCTAGAGGCACGGAAAATGCCATTCTTATTTCTGTTGGCATCTCATACAGTGTCTAAAGTAAGTGTGTTGTACACACGGTGTGCACAGTGTGGGGGCTACAACCCTTTTCTGTGCTTCCCTATGGATATATGTGAACCTGTTTAAGATTGTAAAAGCCCAAGATCATTGTAGAATTTCAGTTTTATTTTGACATTTTTATACTTCTCAATCTCTTTGTAACACACTTATAGTACTTATATTTCTGAGATTTGACTAGAACTAATAACTGGTAACACTGCTCATCTCATGCATTCATTGCTGATTCCTGTGTTTTCCTTGGAGAAATATCTTATTTAAGTTATAGATTGAAAACTGGTGGTCAACTTAACACCAGCGGAATTAAATCAACATGGAGAAGGAGAAGAAAGACATTGAGGCATTGTGAATTTCACTAAGTATTGCTGTTTGAGCTGTTGGGAAGATGTTTGCCACTTAACCTCCAGAACAAACTCATCATGCTGGTTTCCTGACATGTACTCAACTGTGCTTATCGTCAGAGGAGCTCGGGGTCTCCGTGTTGCTGAGGATGGCTGTGGTGCTTTTCAGGACAGCCCTGGTCTTTGTTTTGAGTGTGACTTCTTGACTCCAGCGTAGAGCCCTCAACCTACCAGCACAGCTCCTTCATCCTGCGGGCATAGACTTTCTTTTTTTTTTTTTTTTTTGGTACCGGGGATCGAACTCACGACTTTCTAGCTTCCACCGCTGACCTTTGGGCCTTCCCAGCACAGATCCGTAAAAGAGACTGGCATGAGTCCTTCTTGTGGGCTGTAGACCTCCAGTTGGACTTGGGGGAGGCACTGTCATGAGCTCTGGGTCTTCGTCTGGACTCATGCAGGACACTGCTGTGGGATTCAGGCCCTTGGCTAAATATTCTATGTCTTTGGTGTTATGGATAGATTTCTTGCACTCTGTGTTAACTCTGGGTGACTGTTATAAAATAATATTATAAATTCCATGTCCTGATTTTAATTGTTCTCCTCACAACCCCTGACTACAACAAAGCCCTATACTCATTTTTAATTGGATGGTTTCCTTATTGTTAATTTTGAGATTTCTGCACCTTTTGCCTGCAGGCATAGGTTTTGTCTCTCGGTAGCATACTGTACTTTTTCATCCTTCTTGTACTTACTGATCTCCCCTTCCTGTGATCAGGTCAGTTACTGGGTTAAGTGGACAGTTACCTAATATGCATTCTGATCTGTATTGACCAGTGAGGAAGAAGATAGGAATGTATAACATACAAAACATTTCTGTAAGCCATTCTCCCTTGCCTGTTTTTCTTTGCACAAAACAGGTTCTTTTCATTCCTACATTGTTCTGGTATATTCGTAACTGGTCTGTGTCCCTCCTGTATCCCTCCCACTCCAAACCTGCCTCTCTGCTGCTGCAGTTACTTTAGTGAATACAGAAATACATCCTTTTCCTGCTTATAAAAATCTTCAGTAGTTCACTACTGTGTTTTGAGTGAAACCCAAAAGTCATGTTTTGAAGTCATGGTGGTTTCTTTGAATCCCTTTTGAGTTAATTTTCAGGTCTTTTTCAGTTTATTCCTGTGTATAAATGTACCATCCACTTATATGACCTCCAGGCCTCAGCCAGTGCTCTGCTCTGCCCAGGGTGCATTTCTTCTGCCCTGCATCTTGCCCTCCTCTGTAGCTCAGCGACTCGGTCTTCTCTGGAGCCTCACTGGACTCCTACGTCCATCTGTCTTCATCTGGGCTCTAAGTGTCCTGTAGCCTAACAAACAGTACTTGTGTTTTGTCACTTTACTGCTTTGCCTCTCAGACTTTCTGCATTGATACCTTTGTAAAATATAACAAGAAATGAAATGCAAAATGAAGTATAAAAAGATATGCTTAATAGATGCTTCAGTTTGAAATTATTAGGTTCAGCCGACCTAAAATTACTGCTAAATTGCCGTAAAAGTTTCTAAATGTTTGCAGCCATTTTCTGTGCTTAGCCGTCTTATCATAGGTCAGCCCCAGTCTGTGGGCCACATTTTGGGTAGCGCTACTATATGATCCTCATGAGACAATTTGGGAGTCCTTTTCTTTCTTTACTGTATAGGGGCTTTGTCTTAATAATCTTGTATTTTGTCTGGCTATCTTTTGTCCCCTGCCTCTCCTCAAAAAACTGGGTCTTAGAATAGTGCATGATACACTTGGTAAATGCTGAGTGAATTAAATAAAGCATTACCTCTTAAACACAACTGCCTTGCATTTTAGTTTGCAGAGAATTTTGGATCGAGCTTTGCTTGAATGTGAGTGCTACTTTGAGCACTGGTGAAGCCTTGCTAAGGAGGAGGCTTCCTCACTGTCTGAAGTGGGTATACTTGTGCTGTAATGCGTCTTAGACTTAGCAATCCGTGAGGAATCCTGTGTACAGGAAGAAGACATTGCCACATCTTTAGCCCAGGAGATAAAATAGTTCTTTGCTGTAGGAGATGTTTGAACTAGCAGCACCTTTGACACAGTCTTTATCGTGCAGTTGCCTTGAGGAAAATGCTTGCTCCATGAAATCACCGGCAGTTGCCATTCTACCCTCCTGTTGCACACTCCAGGACTCAGCCCTCCTCTCTGCCTGTCCTCTCTCACATTCCTTAGTTTGCATATCTGTAGAATCTGTGTCTTTTTGAAGGTTATATTGTCAGTTTGGAAGCCTGGAACCTGCCCCATTTCCTGTGATTTTGCAGCAGGAGTTGTGCTCTGGTAGAAAGTGTTGGCAACCTGAATTCCAGCCCAGACTTTCCTGATAATTGACTGCATGACTCCGGGACAGCCATATTCTTTTTCTAACTTGTGTCTTTATTTGAAATCTAGACTAAGTTATTTCCAGGGTTGGTTTTCTTTTACTGATACTGGGACTTAACTCAGGGGACACTGTACCACTGAGCTACATTCACAACCTTTTTATTTCCTATTTTGAGTCAAGGTCTAAGTTGCCCAGGCTGGCCTTGAACTTGCAGTCCTCCTGCCTCAGCCTGAGGAGCTGGAATTATTGGTGGCTGCCATAGGATCTCTTTGTAACTTCCCTTTGGCTCTTTCAGAACTCCATGTTTGGGCCGGGGATTTAGCTCAGTGGCTTAAGCGCGTTTACATGCCTTTCTTGTAGACATTTAACACTACATGATGATCTTTATAGACTACTGTCCACACTCCTTGCCAGTGGTTAGTGTGTTATGTGGATGTTCTCATTGATTTTTTTCTCCCTAGGTATACTGTAGCTTCCACAAACACATCTTATTCATCTTCCTGTTGGCAGTTTTTGGCCCAGTCTCAATTTGTGCCCTGTTAGTGTTGGCTGACTTGTTGAGCTGAACTCTGTCCTTGGTTTAGACATCAGAGTTTTGTTCCGCAACCTGGCTGTTGTGTAAGAAACCTTGCACTGGTTGCATATTTGGGCCCCAATTAATATATGACAGAACTGTTTAAAGTTGTAAAAGTCCTGAAAGCCCAGTTAGAGTAGTGCTGACCTATCATATGCACTTATGAGACAGAAGGGAGTTGTGGTTATTCATTCAGTATTCTTAGGCAGGTCTCACTGAGTATTACATTGATGAAGGATAACAGTTGGTATTTTTCTGTGTGTGCCTTTTTGGCCTCTGGCAGCAGAGAAACCAAGGATGTGAATTCTCTGTCCACAGACTCTGTGCCCTGCAAGGCAGTCTGCCAAGATTCTCGGTCACATGCCTGCTGAGTCGCTGCTACATTTTTTCTTCCCTTGTGTTTTTCAAGGCTACTGTTGTTGGGCTCTCTGCCTGGTATCCCTGAATTGTAGCTCTCTTGTTCTCTGAGTGAAGGACCCCTAACATTATTTAGCAACTGAAGCAGTCTTTATGGGGGACTGGTTTACCTCCACGGAGTCAGCCAGACATGTTTTTATTATGGTTTGCAACACCAGGGCAGGGCTTCCAGAAATGAAAGGTACTGTATTTGTTTTTGTCCTAGTTCCTGAACTTGAAGTCCTGACTCACCCACTTACAGTCCTCAGTGTCCACACTTTGATCCAGTGTCTGCAAACTTAGGGTGTGTGTGAGAAGCAGTCAGTCCTTCTCATTTCGTGAGATAGAAGCGCCCTCCTTCTCTGGGATGAACACAACAAATAACTCTTACACTCAGGTGGACTCACTTTTCTACTTAGACTTTCTATTTTGCGTTTCATTGGCAGATCTGAGCGTTGACCCTCTTTGGCAGTATTGTTCAATTTGCTGGGGATTTAGCTCAGCGGCTCAAGTGCTTGCCTAGTAAGTGCAAAGTTGTGAGTTCAATCCCTGGTATCCCCCTCCCCACCAAAATTGTTCATTTACCAAAACATTAAAGGTCCATTAGGAAGGTTAGTTAGTACTTGGCATTGTAACATTTTTTTCTTGGCTGCGTATTTATGAGATGGTTTGCAAAGGTTTAGTGGATGGATGTCTGGTGGAATGAAACTAATTAATGCTTAAATATTTTTGACCCGCTAGCCTTAACTTTCCTAACAATGTGTTCTAGGTAATAGACATGGTCTTGAATGACCCCATTACCCAGAGTTAACCTACTTTGATGTGGAATGTGGAGAAAAGAGAAAACCAGGACTGGAAAAGAAGTTGGAAACATTTCTCTTCTAATTCTTTGTTTTTCCTTTTCATTCTGTTGAATTTCTGCATTCCTGCCTTTAAGTGAGAAGCACTTTGACTTCATGTAAAAGCTATCCTTCAATGTTGACCCATTCAATTCCCAGCCATGTAACCTTGAGAGTTTTCTGTAAGCTGTGGTTCCTTCTTGGAAGGATACTGCCACTACTTAACTTAATGGCTACATTAAGTATTAAATAGCATGGTGAAAGTGTGTACTTGGCATGGTGTACTGCTAACCTGGGAAGACCTGTGAAGCCTTCTTGCTGCTTTCCTGTAAGACTAAGCATTCATAATGTCACTTACTATAAATTTATTACTTGTGCCCATGTTGAAAACTAAGAAAAAATCTTATAAATAGTGTAAAGTAAGAATTGCACTTGAAGAATGAAATGCAGTTTAGTTCAATGAGCATTTATTGCATACCAGGCAGTACTGGTGGAATAGATCACTTCCTTGGCCAATTTACCACCTGATGAGTCAGACAGACCCGTAAGCAGACCTGGGGGTGTGCTGGTGCCACAGAGATGTGACTAGGATTACTTTGCAGAGACACTAAATACACTTCTCTTGTGAAGCAGGAAAGGAGGTGTGAGGGGTGGCAAAAAGTCAGGTAGGAGTTCCTGAAGCAGTGGACTTTTGAGTCAGTTGTGGCCCCCTGCAGAGGAGGGCACATTCCAGACAGAGACAAGTATATGAGACATGATTTTTAAAAGTATAAAGTAAGTTTTTGTGTTCAACTGCTGGTTGTTCAGGCTTGCTTAATTGCAGAGTGCGTTGTGAGGTGGCTTCAGGTGGAAGATGAAGCTGTTCCTGGCCAGCCCCTGGAAGGAAGGCTTTTGTCTTGCTAAGAAACTTGATTTATATCCTATTGAGAATGGAGGGCATTCATTCCAAGGCTCTCTACTCTGTTGTGACGTGATCAAATTTGCATTTTATAAGAAGCACTCTGGTGCTGGTGTGCAGTGTATTGGAGGGGACAAGCTGAGCAGGAGGAGGTTTGTTAAGGAGTTGGTGCTGAGTTGGAGAAAAGAGAGGATGGGGCTGAACTGAGAGTGAATGGCAGAAAGGAGGAGAATAAGTCGGAGTAGTTTTAGAGGTGGTAAGATCTGTAAGAACCTCACTGTAAAGGATGAAAGTGTCAAGAGTGAATGGCAAAGGTTCTTGTTTTGGGTGCTTTGAATTAGAATGGTAAATGAAGGAGAATCAGATTTGGGGGAAACACAGTAAGTTGGGTTTCAGACAAATTGAATTTGTTCTGCTTGTGAGATGTGATCCAAAGGAAGGGATTATAGGCAGGTAGCTTGATACATGGGTCTGGGGCTTAACCAGGGTTAGGGCCAGAGATGCAACTTTTTAACCTAATTTTAATTGATAATAATGATGTTAGAAACAACAAAATGGATCCTCTGTCCGTATACTGTGAAAGACACACAGATTTATATCACAAATGAAGCGGTCATCAAAATTGTCCATTAGATCCTGCCCTACTTTCCTCCCATTTCAGCTCTTTCATTAATGGAGTTAGAATGTTATCTTCCTTTCTCCCTTGATTCCCATAGTGTCTTTTGGTTTGAAACACAGTTTTGAAATGACTTGGAAGGGTGTTAAATTTTAATGTGATACTTTATAGAACACCAAACCACGTTCCAGTGTGACTAAGCATATCTTCTGGTGACTTGGGGAGTATATCAGAGTAATTTATTATCATCATCATCATCACCATCATCATAAATAATTTTATTGTTAGTGTAGAGAAAATTACTGGAAAAATAAGGATTTATTCCCTAAGCTGTAAAATGGGATTCATGTAAATTCTTGACTGCAGTGGTTTTTATCTTTTCACCTGGCTCGTCTTGCCTTCTCTTTCCTGGAGGGTCTGTGGTTTTAGATTAGAATCAGTGTGTCCCTGAATGACACCCTCCAGTCAGTCACTCTGAGATCTTGCAGTTGTACAACACAGCTATCTGGATGGATCATACTGAGAAAAGGGGAGGAGAAGGAGAACTAGAAGCCATGTCAAAGGACTAAACCTTGTTCCTGGTATGAGAAAAACCGCAGCAATGAATGCTGAGGCAATATAAAATTGTAAGAATTCACTACAGTGAAGGAAGTAGTTAGGACTGGATCTCCATAATTACTCAGATGATCATTGAGAGAAACACGGTGAGTGAAAACATATTGTCACCCATTGTCCTAATAGTTTCTCTGCTTCCCTTGTGTACTATACAACATGGTAACTGGTTTTCATTCTCCAGAAGTAGTTTTCAAGTATCTTTAAACAATTGTCCAGAAAGATGGGGCTTCTCACAAATGTTTTCAGTATCCTTTTTCTCTTTTCCAGTTTTAATTATTTGTGCATTTCTTATATTGACCTATGAAAATGAGCAAAGAAATAACAAAATAAAGTATAAGAAAAACATAAATCAGATATTAAGGTGACTTACGTAGAGTATAAGCCAAGTTAGCTTCATTTGTTAATACAGGTTGAGATGTGAAAAAAATTCATTCATAGCATTATTGGGTCGTTGGCCACATATCCTGTGTGTGCACTTCATGAGAAAATGATAGGATGGAAAAAACAATTGCTACCCCAAGTAGTTTTTAAAAAATTATTAGTGTCCCATTTCTACATCACAAAAGATAATACAATTCAGTATCTTTTTTTTTTTAACGGAGGAGGGTGACAGGAAGTTTACTTCTTAGATAGACTTATCACCACTTTTGAAGGATGCAATTATGAAAATAATTTTCTGATACTGAGGTGCAAGTGGTACACTGGAGTAGGTTGGGAGATTGGAGAGACTCACATGATTTGCATTTCTCTTCTGGTTCATTGTAGAGGACTATGGTAGTAGAAACTTGAACGCACAGTAACAATGTGGGTAGCGATTACATTGGAACTGAAATAAGAGGCTTCTGATTTGGGGAAAGGAGAGTTACTTATATCTACTTTTCAGAATATTTTCTGTCTTCACACTGGAGTGAAAAGTCTCTGTCTCTAGTTTTCCTCGTAGCGGGAGTTTTGCTCTTGTTTATGGCACCACTTTTTTGGGGCGACTTCTTGGAGCCCTACATCATGGCCGCAGTGGTGGAGGCACTGTCTGCAACTGGGAAGGAAGTGAGGAGAGCCCGGGGCTCTTCAGTGATGATGGTGGTTTTGTAGTAAGGGATTAGGAACCTTACCTAATAGCACAGCCATAACAGCATGAGAGGAATTGAAAAGATAGTTTCAAGATTCGAGTCTGTTGCTATCAGTGTACACACACACATACACACAACCATGACCATGCACACGAGTTAGGAAAAGAAAATAATTTTTAAAGGGAAGCTGACCACATTTTTAAACCTCGAATTTGCATTGGTGGTGAGTATTAGAATGGTGGCTGGAAGCCTGACATTCCATCTTTGGTGAAATACCGGAATTCACAATGTTTTAGTCAGAGATTTTTTTTGTTGCTGGGCTCAGATAACCTCCCCAGCTTTACAATTGATAGGACACATTTTTGAAATTATAATACAAGTCTGTAGAAATAGGTGATTTATTTTATAAACTCGTAAGGAACAACTGTGAATGAGTATTTCCCTCCCCCTTTTTGGTTCAGCAGGGTTACAGATTTGTAACATAAAGCCACATGAAATGAGTGAATGCTTTTTTTTTTTAAAGGAAACATTATTGAAGGAAATAAAGTGTGATAGCATTTAAAGGTATATTTGGCTTTGTGAACAAATGATTTAATTTTAACTTTTTTTTTCTAAGACAAAGATTCTTCAATAAAAGGCAAGAGAGTTTATTTTCTGTGGAACTTAATCTGTAGCCATCTGCTGCTGTATCTCATTATGTTCTTCATGTAATTAGAGCAATTAGGATGAGGCTTGTGCCATATATTGGTCTTAGAAGGAGGATTGAGCTATTTCTAGGCTTGTTTTGAGAGATTGGTGATTAATAACCTAATCTTTTAGATAAACTGACAAAAACCAAGAAGCCTTTAAACTGCAAAAGGAGATGGGCATTTTTGCTGTTGTTGTCATTGTTATTACTTGTTATATTTTTTCTTATCAGCATGATAACTAGACATACTGATAAACATGTTTTTAATGAGATGAACTTAAAAGGTGGCAGAGAAGAAAGATTGTAGAATGAAAGACAGGGAATAGGCTCTGGGGTGCAGTGATAATGTGGGAACCAGTATAGACTGGAGAAAGGGAGGAAGGGGAATTTAAAGGACAAGACAAAATCAGAGATGTACAGAATTCACTTTGGGGAAGCCAGGCACATGATTGACTTTTGTAGTAAAGAAAGGAGATGAGATTAGGTACTATGACCACTGCGGGATTCCTGGGGTAGGTTTCAGAGATACTCTATGCTCACCTGGGGATGATAGCCATTCCACACCTGGGCCAAGTTCCCTAGGTCTGACAGTCCTTCCTTTCTCAGTGTCCCCTTCATTGCCAGGGTGGTTTTCATCTCAGATACGTTTCCTCCAGCTGACCTTTCCCAGGTCATTATCTACTCCAAGGGAAATTACCTGTAACCACACAATGAATTTTTATGAAATACTTCTCTATCACTGGATCCCTTGCATTTAAACGCCTTTATTAAGGGTTCATATTGCCCACAATGCCATCCTGTGTTTAAGGTAACCTGGAAGAAGGCAGACTCACTTTACCCCCAATAGCTCTATGAGCCCTATTTCCAGCTAGTCTGACATCCTCCATTTTGAAACTTGTGGTGTTCAGTTCTGTTTCTCAGTTTGTGTCATTGGTCTTGTCTGAAACTTCTTTTGGTTCTCTAAATCCTAACCCCTTCAAGGTCTGTCTGAGTACCTTACTGTCCTAATTGTATCTTACCATTTATTATCTCTTGTGTTTTTACTTAGTAGTCCGTACAGTGCTCAGCATAGCTGTTAGTAATAGATTGGTGCTGGAAAGTCTGTGGTACCGATTGAAGCATAGGCCATTAGAAGCAGAAGGAATGTTAGAGGTCAGGATGATCCGCTTTGTTTGGAATTTAAAGTTGCTGTGACACCATCTCTTCGGGAACTCAGACAAGTCAGCATAGAGAAATGACTTGAGTCTTTCTTTCAGTCCTTTGTTTAATCTTTTACTGAGCCTAGTGTCACCAGATTCCAAGGCATGAAATTCCTGAAACACACTTGACACAGAAAGGCATTTTCTTCACTTTTGAGAGAGGACTTATCCTGATGCACCAAGTACATTTTGCTTTTGGGTGCATGCCCAGTGTCTTGTACATAGAATGGTTAATTCTAGGGCTGTCTGTGCCCCACTCTATTCATATCAGGACTCATTTATGTGTGCCAGGCCGCTGCTGGGCTTGGCATATGCTGGTGAGCAAGAGAGGCCTCGTTGCTCTCCCTGCATGTGGCAAGCTGCGCTCCCTGCTGGGTGGGACCTGTGCCTGTGTGAGGGAACAACAGAGAGAACACCACACTGGGAGTGAGAGCTTAAGCAGAGAGGACCAAATTAAAAATAGGCATTCAAAACAGAGAGAACTGATAGTTGTTTCACAAGTGGAAACAGCCAGGCAGACCAGGCTTTGGGTGTCTTTCTCAATGCTATGGTTTTTACCCAGGATTTACTGAAGTTTTGGTATCTCCCGACCATGATGGACTCCAACTCTTCACTCATTTGTGGTGTGATATATACTTTATTCTTGCTTTACTTTAAGGAGATGTTAATTTCTTATTAACTGAATTTTTGCTTCTGATTTTAACTGAATTTTAACAGTGTCCATTTCGTAGTTCTCCTAATTTGCTTTTATGCCAGTGAGACTCTGGGCTATATATCTGAAAAGGTTTTATTTATCCATGAATCATATCTCCCAAACATTACACTAGAGCATTTATGAACTTAACAATAACAAATTAAACTAACAACTGTTGAACAGTATTTTCTAATGTGAAAATATGAAGATCTTTGCCCACATGGAATCTGTATTTAGCCATGACAGAAGACTCACAATCATTAATCAGAGTAAGTAATAAGTTTGGTAGGAAGTTTAAGTACATTGGAAATTAGAAAGAGTGGTGAAAGTTGAAGATGCAGAAGTGAGATGAAATATAGTCCAATATTTACAGTTTGGGTAAATTTAAGGCTTAGATGGTAACACATATATCATTAGAGGAGTGTGTACCTGTTAGGGTTTTTTGGATCGTGGAATCATGGGGAAATGAAGCATCCAGAGATGCATAACTTTCGGTGGGCTACACAAAAATAATTGGCTATTTCGTCCTGGCCATTTGACATTGATGAAAGGGATAGCAATAACCCCAAAATCTTAAGATAATTAAAAGCCCTAAAACCAAACACTGGAGGTCTTCCTTTATGTTCTTATGGTTTGGAGAATTTGTTTTAGTGTTTGTCTTTAGTATACAGCAATCATAATTTAAATTTTAGGTGATTTTAACTGAATAGGATAAATTGGTGGTGGTGATATGGTGTGTAGTTTTTCTTTTAAGATAAAAGATGCTAATGTATGAGTTGGTTTTTCTAAACTAAAAACCTCAGTATTCAGGTTTAATTGCAGTGCTGGCACTTTGTGATAAATAAGTGGGTTTTGGGTTGCAGTTTGGGCAGCCATCTCTAAAAGGTTAGGCATTAATGGTATAAATGTTATTGAAGAGTGCAGCATATACCACAGGCAGGACCAGCAGCCCAATGCAGAAAAGTCCAAAGCAGCAGTGCACATACGAGCCAAGGGTTTGTGAGTGAGGTTCTCTGGCACTGTGCTCAGGCCCACAGACATGGAGAATAGAAGCTGGTGGGCAGAGCCACCGTTTTATTTTAGAGGGCTCGGGATGTTCTATGGTAGCAGAACAGTCCTGGATTGCTTCACTGCCAGTGTCTCAGATGGAATGAAGGAGGAGCCATTCAGTCACAGTAGACTGTCAGCAGGTGGGAGCAGACTAAGGGGAATTCTGCTGAGAGATAGTGGGGCTGGGACTATCCAGACTCCACTCCAGTTTTAACCCTAAGTACAAAGGACTGGAAATGTCCCCCTGGTCTGTGGCAAGCAGAGTGGCCTTGGCCCAGCAGCCTAAGCAGGCGAGCAGCCTTGGTTTGTGGTGAGACAAGGGCACTGCTCCCACCCAACAGCTAGCATGTGAGAGGGGTCACTGATGTGGAACAGAGGAAGCTGTGCAAAGTCCAGAGGGAGCCAGCTGTGCACAGGTTGGGGAGCAGTCCTGTGCTTTCCCTACCCACGGGTGCTGCAGCAACTGGGAGAGTGCCACAGAGCCAGTCATGGTAAGGAGAATGCTGTCCACTTAAGACCAGTCCCAGACCACATATCCAGAGGCCAAGACCAGCTGCATACACCCATACCCAGCACAAATCCTCCTGAAAACTTGGCAGAATTACACATTTATGAGATCCAACTTGAACACTATCACAAACTGTGTATACTAGAGAAATTTTACTGTTTTTCTTTTCCTTTGTTTGACTTTCCTTTTTCTGTCCGGTTGAATTTCATAATCATTTTCTTCTTTTTTTTTTTCCTATTTAGGTTTTTTTACCTTTCTTTTTGTTTTCTTCTATTTGTCTTTTTTTCCTCCTTCCTCAGCTCTCTTGATTTTATGATATTTTCATGTGAGTGGATATTGAACCTTCTCTTTCTGGTTAATTTCAATATTCTTTTCTTTTCTCTTACATTTTTCTGTACTGTATACCCAGTTTCTCAAACTTAGATGATCATCCTTTGCCCTCCAGCCTTGCTTCTATTATATTTGTCTTCATTCTTCTATCTTGTACCCTATTCCTTTTCAGTCTCCCTCCCAACAACAGGATAAAGTCATTCTACTAAGGAAGAAATCATCGCATACAAGTTCCTGGTTTACATTGGATTTTGTTATATAACTGTAGAACTCGCTCCTGTGGTTAAAGATAGCAGGCTAATAGTTACCACAGTTCATCAGAAGCTAGGCTTTACTTGATGCTGTTGTTATTGCTAACTGTACTTTTTTAGCCAGGATGTTATACCTGTTATAATCAGTTTTTCTCCCTTATATGACAACACTATGATTGGCTAGATTCATAACCATCATCATAGTCCAAAACCAAAGAACTGAATTCTGACTCAAATAGATAGCAACTTCTCATCCTTAATAAATTGGTTCTTGGGGTAGACACAAAGAACAAGAACCACCAACATCTAGAAGGCCTCTATGAGGAATAGTTCTCAACTAGAGAAGCCTTGATATTAGTGATAAATCTCTGTACTCTACAAGCTTCCACACAGAAAACAAAATAAAATGAAAAGTATAAAATATAAAAAGATTCAGATGCAAAATGCAACCTTAGATCTCTAGCCCACTCAGGACAAGTCCAGAGAAAAATGAGATAAAGAAAATTGGAACCACTCACTGGAACTTTCTGAAGTGATAGCAGCAACAATGAAAAAAATACATAAAACTAGAAAAAATAATCTCTCAGGTAAGAAAAGAAATGATGATCAAAATGAAAGACATTAGAGCAGACACCAACTACAAAAATGGAGGAGCTCAGGAAAACAATGGATGTCATGAATGCCCAACATGGGAAAGAAATGGAATTCATGAAACAGATTCAAACAGGCATCTAGGAGATTAAAAATGTCATTGAATTTAAAAGTATGTGCAACAGGTTGAAGGCAAGCATAGATTATCAGATCTAGAATACAGGATTGTGGCTAGTGACCATGAAAAAAGGATATCTTAAAAATAGCAAAGGACCATGAAAAATCAATCCAACAGCTACCAGAAGAAGCAAAGAATAATAACATAAGATTGATTGAAGGCAATGAGAAAGCTGGAAATAGTGCAAAGGCCATTAAAAAAACTTCTTTCAGAAATAATGGAAGAAAACTTCCCAAATATGGATAAAGACTTCAATATACAAGTAAGTGAAGCATATAGAATTCCAAATAGCCATAACCAAAAATAAATCTACATCAAGGCATATAATAATCAAGATTCCAGAAATTTAGCACAAGGACATATTAAAAGCAGAGAACAGAAACAAGTCACCTCTAAAGGAAAGCCCATCAGAATCACAGCAGAATTCTCAATGCAAACCCTCAAGTCAAGAAACGATTGGAGTGAGAACTTTGAAGTCCTACAAACAACCTTCAACCTAAGTGAATGTACCCTAAAAAAAAAAAGGTTCAAAATCAATGGGGAAATAAGATGTTTCCATGACAAAGGACAACTGAAGAAATTCATGACCATCAAACCAGCTCTCCCAAATGCTTTGAAGGATATTTTATTTTATTTTATTTATTTTGACTTTTGTGAGATAAGGTTTCACTGTGTAGTGCAGGCCAGCCTTGAACTCACTTATGTAATCCAGGCTGGTCTTGAACTCATGGAAATCCTCTTGCCTCAGCCTCCAAATTATTGGGAAGGATATTTTAGAAAATGAAGACCACAGTTACAAGAATACCAACAGAGGCCACCTGACAAGGCAAGCAGTTAAACAGAAGGGAAAGACAGGGAACCAACAACAGGAAAATGATACAAGAAGGATAAACCAATACATATGAATTATAACCATCAATGTAAATTCACCAATCAAAAGAAACAGACTGGAAGAATAAATGAAGAAGCATCCAACAATATGCTGCATACAAGAAACACATTTAATTAAAAAATAAATTCATACACTTAAAGGATGGAAAACAATACTCCATGCAACAAGAACCTAGAAAAAACCAGGGATAGCTATTCTAGTTTCAGACAAAGTAAACTTGAAGCAAAGACTAATCAGAAGAGACAAAAAAGGTCACTACATTTTTATTAAGGGAAATTTCCAAGAAAAAGAGGAAGAGATAACAATCATAAACATATGTGCACCAAATTCTGGTTCACCCAACTACACAAAACAAATATTAACAGATGTGAAAATCAAATAAACGCTAACAGTTGTAATGGAGGACCTTAATACTCCACTGTCACAAGTAGACACATTAACTAGACAAACAGTCAAAAAGAAATTCCAGAACTAAACCAAACCTGTAAACAAATGGACTTAGTGGCTATCTACAGAGTGTTCCACCCCACAGCATCAGAATTCAAATTCTTCTCAGCTGCACATGGAATGTTCTCCAAAATAAGACACATACTAGCCCATAGATCATGCTTCAGTAAAGGCACAGGAATTGAAATTATCTCATGTATATTACCTAAATATAGTTCAATGAAAATGGAAATCAGTGGCAAAAGAAACCACAAAACTACATAAACACATGAAAATTAACACCCTCCTGAACAACCAATGGGACACAGAGGAAATTAAAGAAGAAATTAAATAGTATTTACAATTAAATGATTTGCCAGTACAACATACCAGCCCTTGTGGAATGCAAGGAAAGCAGTCCTAAGAGGGAAATTTATAGCAGCAAATTCTCACATCAGGAAAACAGAATGACCTCAAATAAACAACTTAATGTTGAATCTCAAACTTCTAGAAAATGAAGAACAAATCAAGCTCAAAGCTCATATGAGAGCAGAAATCAATGCAGGTGTGACTAAGAGAACAATACAAAGAATCAATTAATTGAAGAGTTGGTTCATTGAAAGATTAAATAAAAGTGATAAACTCTTAGCTAACCTTATCAAAAAGAGGAAAGAAAAGATGCAAATTCATGCAAATGGAATGAAAAGATTGTTTCACAGTAGATCCTGAGAGAATCTAGATCAATATCTACTTTGAGAGCCTGCACTCTAATAAGATGGAAAACACAAGAAATGGACAGATCCTTAGATACATATGAATTGCCAAAATTGCAGCAAGAAGATATAAAAATTCTAAATAACCCAGTATCAGTCAGTGAAATTGAAAATGTAATAAAAACTCACCTACAAAGAAAATCACAGGTCCTGATGAATTCTGTTGAATTCTATAAGAAATTTAGATAAGATCTAATGCTGCTAATGCTGAAACTCTTTAATGAAATTGAGAGGTAAACTGTACTCCCAAAATCATTCGTGGAAGCAGGTATTACCCTGATACCAAAACCCGAGGAAGACCCAACCAAAAAAGAGAACCAAAGGCCAGCCTCCCTAAGGAACATAGATGCAAAAATTCTCAATAAAAGCTAGAATAGCAAAAACAATTCTGGGCAGCAGAGGTGTATCAGGAGCATCACAGTCCATGAGTTGAAATTATACTACAAAGCTACGGTGATAAAAACAGCATAGTATGGGAAGCAATAATAACAACAGCAGCAACCCAGACTTGAGGATCAGTGGAACAGATTAGAAGATGCAGAAGCAATTCCACACATACCAAACCATCTTATCTTTGACAAAAGTGCCTGACACATTCCCTGGGAAAAAGAGAGCCTCTTTAATAAATGGTGCTAGAATATTGGCTTTCCATATGCTGAAGACCAAAACTAGACTTATGCCTATCACCATGCAGTAATGCAAAATCAAGATGAGTCAAAGATCTAAATATTAAAACAAAAACACTAAATCTGCTGGAAGAGATGATAGGCAGAACCCTTGAAGACATAGGTATAGGCCAAGATTTCATGAACAAACCCCTGATCATATGGTAAGTAATACAAAGAATCAACATCTGGGATCTCATCCTGTTTAAAAACTTTTGCACAGAAAAAAAAATTACCAAGAGAGTACAAAAACAACTCACAGAGTGGGAAAAATTTTAGCCACTTGTCCCTCGACCAAGGACATATATCTAGAAAATATGAAGAATTGAAAAAGCAAACCATCCCCACATTCAGCATTGGGCATCTGAAATGATTCACACTTCTCTGATGATGAAATACAAACAGCAAATAAATGTATAAGAAAATGTTCAACAACAATGGTCATTTGAGATATGCAAATTAAAACAGCGCTGAGATTTCATCTCACTGCAGAAGAAATGGCTATCATAAAAAAAAATCAACCAATAACAAATACTGGTGAGGCTTTAGGGATAAAGGAACTCTTCTCCACTGTTGATAGGCGTATAGGTGAAGTAAATATGACACACGTGTAAATATCACAGTGTCTCCCTGGTGCAACCACTGTGGAAATCAGTGTGGAAATTCCTCAAAATGTAGGGTTAGAGGTCCCATTTGACCCAGATAGTGCTCTTCTGGATATCTTTCAAGAACAATTAAAAATGTCATTCCACAGGGTTATATATGCATCCATGTTTATAGCAACATGGGTTGTAATAGCTAAATCTTGGAAACAACCCAAATGCCCATTAACCGAGGAATAAAGATTTGTGGATTTTTTTTTACACAATGTGGTATTACTCAGCCATAAAGAAGGATAAACTTGAGACATTTCTAAGAAAAAGGATGTACCTCAAGACCATACTCTTAGGTGAAATAAACAGGACATATGTGTAAATATCACATTGTCTCCCTGGTATGAGAATCTGAAAGAGCAAATAAAGACCGAAATGTACAATAGATATTGTGGAATAGGAAGAACTTGTTCAGAAGGAAAGAGGAATTGAGGAGGGAGTAGGGGGAAAAGAAGGAAGGCAAAAGGAGAAAAAATAAAAAAGGATAAAATGGAAACAAAGCTTTGTAAATAGGGAGGGGAATCAGAGTCGAAGGGAGGGTAGGAGATTAGGGAAAAAAGAGGAATGGAAGTATATCATACACAAGTACAAATTCTCTGTGATAAAGATGATCATTGTATAAATTGTACCAAAAAACTTAATCATATAAAATATTATTTGGAAACATGCCATTCTTTTAAATTTATAAACGAAAATGTTCAGGTATGAGAGAAACCTCAAAGCAGGGAGTTGGGACAGGGTAAGTTTCTTCTACCTACCAACTATCTTTTCATGTATTTTATTATCCTTTTTTCATCAAGTTACTTCTACTGAAAGGAGATATATTTCAGAAGCCAGGTGTCCTGGCATGTCCTGAATCTCTGGTGCTGTGTTTTCCTTGGATGTGGATAAGCCTGAAATGTTTTCCTTTAATATTTGTTTTCTGTTGCTGAGTTTTCACTTCTTAGAGTTTGCTAATATTACTGAAGCTGACCTAATAATTGTTCATGTGGAAATATATTTCTGTCCGTTGTTTACTTCAGTTATTCTAGTGCTTCTGCCTTTTTAATATTATAATTAACTCTTAGTTATATTTCTTTAGAAATAAGCAGAGATGTAGGTAGTACTAGGTACCTTTGTGAGTTCACAGCTCACCAGATTTGCAATACCACAGAAATTTTTTGATGTCTTTCCCAGCTAAATATTTTTTCAAAGAATAAATAATTCATGTGCAGTACCTACTCCTACCCAACAGAACAGGCCACTAAATGAAGAAATGGAATGCCACTGCAGAGTCAACGTTTAAGGATTCGACAAACTTTTAAATAAGTTTTTCTTTTAATAAAACTGTATGACTGTTTAAAATGTAACCATATTTGAAAACTTGCATAATGAATATTTACTGAGAAACAACTCAGTAGTGCAAACTCCTACAAAAAGACTTAAATCCCTTTTGCTGCTGTTTAAAATTGCCATCTTAAACTAGAGAAATTTATGTGAGTGTATTTCGAAACCAAATTGAAAATCTACTCTAACCTGGCTTCTATACTGATAATGCCCAAATTTTGCAAAATTGACAGTGGGAACATGCTAAAGTTAAGAAACCATGAATCGATTTTATTTCCTCTTATTCAGTACCTCCTACTTTTGTCAAACATTCTTGCCAGATTTTCTGTCTCTAAATTTATCTATTCTCTATTCCCAAAGATCAGTTAATTCATGTTATCTTTATGACCTATTTAACTTGATGTGATGAAGTTAGAGGTATCAAACAGTGCCCTGTGGGAGGGCTTTGCTATTTCTAATCATACTTACCCCTTTGTTTGAAAATCTGGTTTATTTTTTCAGAAAAAAATAAATGCAGCATATCCCATTCAATAAAAGAGTCACATTCTTGACTTTTGAATTTTAGAAGTCAAGTTCTCGACACGAAGGCACTTGATTCAAAAGAGTCAAATCAGTTCTTCCCGTCTTCTATGCAGCAGAGCTTGTGTGGCTCCACTGTGCTCAGCGTGCTGGAGAACAGTAGAGACGTCTGCCTAATCCCAGGGATCAGGGGCAGCTTTGCAAACATCCCTGGCAGGGATCACCTTGGGGCAATGAAGAGATACTTGTGCGCCTAGAACAGCATGGATTTGCCAAGATAGCCAGACTTGCAGGGGTCTGTGGCAGGAATGAGAAGGGTAAGGGAAGGACCTAGTTGCTAGTGGAAGAGCTCCAGATATTTGCAGGATAGAGTATTGACTTCCACTCACCCTTCTCTTTCCCTACCTCCAAAGCTAGAATTTTGTAATTCTCTAGAATTTAAATGTAACTCTTGGGCAAGGGAAAACCGGCATTAAGATTACCTTGAGTTGACTGAAATTAATTTTTACTATTCAACAGAATGGGGGCCTCAAAACAAAAATTAAATTCAATTATACAAAAATAAACCTGTTCTTTATATATGCGACTTTGTGCATTGCCGCAGTGGTGCACTGGTGCACTAGTTGTTTTGCCCTTCAGTTTGTAATTTTGCTCTTTTCAGTGTGGGAAGCGTTTTGCAGTACATAGCCTGGATGTAGGTTCTTTGTAGTTTGGGTCTACCTCACTGTTTCATATTCTTCTCCAACTCAGGCCTCTCATTCAGGCAGGCTAGATGTTTTCTCATTAGCCTCCTGTCTGCCAGATGATTTCTGTTATTGTAATGGTGATTGTCAAACTGAATTAAGAGACCCCTAGAAAATTAGTGCGACACATGTCTGGGTGTACTACGGGATGTTTCTAGAGACAGCTGACTGTGGGAAGAAGATCCATGCTGACTGTGGATGGCACTGTCTGGTAGGCTTGAAGCTTAGGTGAACTGAAAAGGGGGAAGAAGGAGGAAGTTGGTCTGTGTTTCAAAGCTCAGTTCTTCATGAGCAGGTGTGTCTTTTGCTGCTACTGTCATCTATGGACATCATTTTCTAGGTCCCTCACCCTTTCAGCATGAACTCACACCAGCAACTCCCCGACAGCTTCCAGGCTTTTGGCCTCAGGCTGGCACCATGTCCTTGGTCCCTGTTGTTCTGCAGCCTTCAGCTTCTTGGGTTTAGCAGCTAGTGGATCCTCTGGTTCTGTAGTGTGCAGATGGCCATAGAGGGTTATCTAGCTAATTCTATAAGGTGTCTAGTAAATTACACGCCCATGCACACAGACACAGTATTGATTCTGTTTCTCTAGAGAGCAAATACAGCTATAGTTCAAAGCTTATGTGTGAAAGACTTGGTGCTGGACTGCACACGTGGACAGAGGTGGAGCCTTGAAGTGAGTCCGTGGTAGGTAGGGGATCCCTGGACTCTCGCTCTTCTTCTTCCCACTTCTCGCTGCAAGCTGAGCAGTTTTGATCTGCCATGGGCTCCCAGCACGATATTCTGCCACAGGCCCAGAGTAGTGGGCCTCCACTACTTCAGACCTCCTTCAGACCTCCTTGCCCAACTGCTCTTTCTTTCCTTGCGTGTCTCCCATTTGTAGTCAAATATGAGCTGTCTTCTCCCCTATCCTTTTTAAAGAGTAGGAAAATTTACTGGAGAAAAGGAATGGGGGAATGAGGAATGGGAATAGCTCCTGGGAGCCAGGAGGGGTCCTGAATGGTTTGCTGCTTTTAAAATACTCATTGTCAAGGTTTGACTCAGATTGTGCTTCCTTTTGAAAATTTTTATTTTCAAACTTTCTTGGTTTAAAAGAGATATTTGCTACACCAGTTAGGTCTGACTTACATAGTGCTATTTGTTCTTGATTTTTTTTGTTCTATGGCCATTAGTTATATTTTCCCCCTGGATGATAAGCTTCTTAGAGATGGGCCATTCCCCACATTTTTCTTGTGTTCCCTTGAAGGTCTCATAAAGTAGATACTAAAAAATATTTGTTAATTAATACTGTGATTGCTCTTTGCAGTATATGTGTGAGATGAATTTTATCTTTATCTGTTTTAGTCTTTATGTGGTTTTCTCTATCACTTTTGCAGTTACAGAATCAGGCAGTGGGTGGACGCACTGTGTGCATCTTTGACAAGTAAAGCCAAGTTGATTTGCGCTATGTTTAGAAAGCTGATGGTGTTAATTTTTCAAGTGTCACTTAGAAGTGGGTAGCTAAATAAGCACTCTGAGTGTTTTTAATGCAGTGGTACACTTTGGCAAAGAGGCCTTTGGAGGCTGGCATCACAGGTTTAACATCTTTCGTCAGCAGTTGCTCAGAGTTATTGACAGAATAATGGAGGTATTGCTATGGATTACATAATATTTTCTAATTGTAAAAAATCTTACAACATTAGGTAGGGTACTGTTTAACACTTAAAGCTTAATTTCTCTAGTTACAGATTTTAGTTCTGTTTCATTGATGTGCTTAAAACCACACTGGTTTCCTGTCCTGGTCTGCGCTTTCTCTTTTATTCAGTAGCAGTGGCTTTGCACAGAAGGGGCTTCTGTGTTAGATTTTAGACTGTCTTCTCTTCCACCTTACTTCTCTGGCTCTCATGATTCCCGGGGGGCCTGAAGCAGGCAGGAGATGGAGGAAGGAACTGAAACCTGAGAGACTTCAGACATACAAGAATCTTATTCTGTTCTGCTTTACTACCCTCCCTTGAGCAAGTACAGGTTTTACAGACCCAGGGAATGAAACATCTATTTTACAGAAGTAGGTCATATACCCCTCGTTAGGGATGACCTATAAAATTTGTACCTTCTTACCCATGTAAAAATATAGGGTAAGTCTAGTATTTAAAAAAAAAATCTCAAGCGGTCCTTTATAAATGACTTGAGTATATTCTGCTTGACAGGCAATCTTATCTGAGCACTTGTTGGTTAAGAAGTTCTCCAAAACAAAACAACACACACACTTTCATCCTGGTAATGACCCTGACACTAGCCTGTGAGAAAAAGGGAGAATTTACATCAGCTTTGGGAAGAATCTCTGCCTCATTCAGTGCTACTGTTTGCCAGTGCATAATAGCAATAAGGCAGAAAAACTTCTGCAGAGAGAAAAAAATTATATCTATTCACTTGCTTTCTCATTTATTTGAAGCGTTTCAGTAAGTGCTGAGAAAAGAAAGCACAGGGTGCTATGACTGCTGCCTAGGAGAGAGGTGTTTCTGAGAGGAATTCTCCAAGAAGTAATGTCTGAGCTGCAGCCTCAGGAATTAGCAGGAGCTGAAGGAGTTGTTACTTGGTGTTGGACATAGCCAGGTGAGAGCTGTGGGACCTGAAGGCTGCCTGGTTCGGCACGGGTGTGGAGAATAGCAGAGGCAGAGGCAGCATCATTTGGAAATGCTTTACTTGATTTTTAAAAGGTGGTTTTTGGATACATGATTGACACATCTCTGTGGAAGGTGAAATCATTTGTTTTGGACAATAAATAGAAGCGACGGATTAAGAAGTTATGTTTGAATCTTAAGGAAAGGTATTTTAGAGAATGTGCAGAAAGACTAGAGAAGAAACGTGATCAGAGGCTTTCACAAACACTTTTCTTTTTTGCTTTCCAAGAATGAATGAAATATCTTGGCCTTTATGTGGAAGACCATATATATTAATTTGTCTTATAGTTTAATAATTTTGGCATTCTTGAAACTGTTTATTTAGCAGCCCTGTATAGTTAGAAATTGTGAAAAATTCGCTATTTCATTAAGAATCTGACAATAAGGTTAATGTCAAAATCCTGAGTTAATTTTGTAAAGTGTATCCTTTTTTCGCCTTCCTCTTCTTTTCTTTTTTGGCTTGATTTTTGGGTAAATTACAGAAGCTACAGAGAAGAGGCAGTTGTCTCTTCTCAGTGTGGTGCTGTGTTACCACTTCCTGTGAAGGTAGAGATCTGTGTATTCCAGAGATGTGTTGGGAATGGAAATCCTACAAAAGGAGAGGAGGATTTGTCTGGCAGGCTTAAGCTGCATGAATGTTCTGTTTATCAAAGGACAAACAGGAGATAAGAATAAGAAGTAGCAAAGAGTTTCTCACTTGACTCTTTTATTTATTTTTTTATTTTGAAGGTAGTAGAAATACAACAAAACAAGACAGAACAAAGCCAATTAAGACAGTGCAGTGAATTTGGTACAGAAGTTCACAGCAGGTTACCTGTATAACAGTAATAGGTGCCGTAGTATATCTCGTTATCTTCACAATAGTTGTTTAGTCAATTAAGTATAGCAAAATTCAAACCAAAGACAGAACATTATAAAATCAATCGAAAGAGAATATTGAATAGAGTAAAGCAATTAATCATAATGAAACAAAACTGAAAACAACACTTGCTTTCAAAGAGAAGATGGAGGAGACCCCCCATATTTGCTATGTTGCATACAGTCATCCTGCCAAGAGATGCTCAGACCTCTGTCCTCAGTTGCTAATGGGGGGTGGGGTGGGGTGTTGTTTGGGGATGTTTGATTCCAAGCCTGTGTACCGGTAGGCTCAAGAGACACTACTGGGTCTCCTCTTGGCTCATGCAGGAGGAAGGTGCTTACCAAGAGGGCGGGCAAATTGCTTCTTTGTGCAGGCTCCTGGGTTCCACCATGGCCGTGGCCGGATCTCAGGGGCCGTTCTCTGGTTCTTCTCTTGGCTCACGCCAGAGGAAGGCATTTACTAAGAGGGCAGGTGAATTGCTTCTTTGTGCAGGTTCCTGGGCGCCACCAGGGCTGTGGCTGGATCTCAGGGGCCGTTCTCTGGTTCTCCTCTTGGCTTATGCCAGAGGAAGGCGTTTACCAAAAGGGTGGGTGAATTGCTTCTTTGTGCAGGCTCCTGGGTTCCACCATGGCCGTGGCAGGATCTCAGGGGCCGTTCTCTGGTTCTCCCTCACTTGACTTTTTAAAATTTACATTCAAATCTGATACTCATCAATGTGATCTGGCTGCTTTTTTATTTGGGTTAATGTGTGACTCTGGAGCTGCCTTTGCAAGGCTGCCTTTGTTCTCTCCTGAACCTGGACATCTTTGTGCCTGCCAGGAGATACGTGATATGGAAGTAGAAGTTGGCCTTTTGATTTCTGCTCTCTAAGAAGCACACTGTCAAATGCTTGATAATGGAAGAGAAGTCAGAAAGGTGAGATGCCTCTGGCATTCTTACCACACCTTTCTGATTTTTGGCTTATGTGGAAGATAAGCCAAATAACTCAGTCAAGCCTATGAAGAAACCGTTGTTAGGGGAGTGGGAAGAAGTGGAGTCAAGGGTCTTCTCACATCTCTTGTCTGCAAGAAAAACAGCCAAGTGACTGATTTCAAATGGAAAATACGGTGGTGCCTTGGTTCATGAATGCTTTTGTTTGCAAATATTGTGGTTTACAAACAAGCCCAGTTTGCAAACTGCATCAGGTCCTAGGCAGATGTGGTACTGAATCTTCAAGTGAATTTAAATAATCACTGAGCCCATGCTGAGCGCCTGTGGCTTTACCTTAAAGCAATTATAGTTCAGTCTTTGTGAGGCCTGAACCTTTCATAGTTGTCCCGCTTGTTGCTTGAAAAGCATCAATGCCCTTTGTGCAACATAGTTTAATTCAGTGGTCAGACTGGCAGTCATGCACAGGGTCCTGTGGCAGAGAGTGAACCATGTCACAGGAAGCAGACGGCATCACCCCCCTGCTGTAGCATATAGGAGCAGGCAGAAGACGAGCCATCTGGTCTGACTGCTGCTCAGTCCACCAGAGATGAGGTGGGTGGAGTAGAGGCACCACAGAAGACAATGCTGGCACACACCTGGCAGAGTCAGCAGGTAGAGACTGCTTGATGAGAACCGGGCCGAATCCTGAGCATGGTGGCCGTGGATGTGAGCTGAGGTAAAATGTAGCAAGTGGGTGTGTACCTGGGATTGGTTTTGTGTTACTTGCGCATTTTGTATAAAAAAAGGAATCAGTACTTTTGTGCTCTGAGATGAGTTCTAATTGATTACATTTGTATCACACTAGTTTCTTTGATTCACTACTGGGTTTTGTTCATACAGTAGATTTTACTCCCTGTCCCCACTTTCCATGGGATTTTTCATATCTTTCCTTAATCTTTTCTGAACTCTTTGAACTGTTCCATCTCTAGACTTCAACTATCTAATTTCTAAATATAGAACAAGTTGACATTTACTCATTTTTCTTTCATTTCTCTAAAATGACAATTCTGTTGCTTTGCCTTAAACATGTTTTAGTGGGTGCATCCCTAATTCCAAGCGCTTCTCGGTGACAACCTTTTAAAAAGATATAGAAAAATATAAGGTGGAAGAAAATTAAAATTACCCTTAATGCTTAGCAACTGGAGATCACCTTTGTTAAATTTTTGTTGCTTAGGAAACTTTGGGATTTTTCAGTGCAAACCACATAGAGTAAAGCAGCTTTATTGCATTTAGAAGAAAACAGCACCATTTTTATTTATGATTTCTGATGAATTAGAGCTACCTCCCCCAAATTATAATCACTTCTGTAGAAAAGAGTTTTTTTAAAAAACCAATCTAGGATAAGAATACTATGGTCACTAACATTCATTCATTTTTGAGCCCAAAGAAAGCAATAAAATAAAGGTTAAGAGACAGAAGATCCCTTTTCTTTAGTAAATTTGAACACATACAAGGTCCTCAATACATAAATCACTTTATTTTCCTTTCTTTTCCCACTTTGTTTTTTATGCTTCTCTTTGCCTCTCAAATTTAGCTAAGGAATAGAGTCATGCCAAATCTCTCTGGAGTACCTTAATGTAACACATTAGGATTTTAGTATGGCCTTTAGAAAATACATTAATTCATCTAATTTGGAGCTTTCCAGTTTGGTAGTGGGAGATTTATCTACATTTCCTAAAGCTATATGCTAATATATATTTATATGTTCACTTTTGGGAAAATGCTTGGTTTGTAAGTTTAACTAGATTTTCAAATGATTAAATGACCAGAAAGAAAGATTTCAAATCTGATTTTAAAATTTAGTTGTGCCTTAGATCTTGAGTTTTTGTGAACTCTGGGTAAGGAAAAGAAGTACATAGTATATGAGGAAGTTGTAAAATAGATGAAATTTATGACAAGTTGGACTCATTGATTAGAAACAATTCAAAGGGCATTTTATTGTCAGTCTCCACCATACGCACTATTTTACTGTATTCTGAAGCTACTTATAAGCTGTGGAATTTTTTTTCTTTTTTTGTATGGGGAGCGAACTCAGGGACTACTGCTAAGCTGTATCCCGACATCCTCAGCCCATTTCATTTTCTCTTTTGAGACGATGTCTCATTAAGTGGCCCAGGCTCAATTTGAAGCTGTGATTCTCCTGCCTGAGCTCGGAATTTTGTGGACAAAATAGATACTGCTTTCTGACTGTAGTATGAAAGAGTTGGTAGACTATAGAAGGACTCCTAACAAGAATTTCATGTGCTACAGTGACTTTGTGTAGTCTCTATAAGTCTTTATGAATTGGGTAATATTTTTTTTTTGGCATTGTTAAAGTCAGCTTACATAAAGTGAAAATAGGTGGATTTGTATCTGTTTTAAATGCAATTAACCTTGGTTTGTATTGATTTTGTATTTCCTATGAAATAACTTATTTGCTGAGTGTAAAACAAGATGTAATATGTAGTTAAAAATGTAATATGTCTTCCATTTGTATTCTTCCCCACACCTTACTTTTTCTCTTGCAGGTAATTGTGTATTAACTGCCAAGTGTGTACATACTTCAAGCTTGTATTTTTAGCCTGTCTTCTCAACCACTGATAACACTGGTGTTGCCTTCTGTCCTGATACCCCTGTTTTCCCCTGCTTTTCCCATTCTTCAGCCCAACCCCTCACTTGCATTCATTAGGTAGATATGTGTTAATTGCCTATGATGTGCTATAGTAGGCATCTATAGATATGACCCAACTTTTAAATTTCTCTTCTCATTACTTATTTTTTTATTTAAAGATATACAAAGTAAATGTGTAACCCTATAATGTAGTGATACCCCAAGACCATCTTTTCAAGGTAATCCTGTGTACAGAATGCTACAGAAGAGTCAAGAGGATGTAACTGGAAGATCTCAGGTGAAATGTACAGATTCTGTAGTAGTGAAATGTACAACCTGTAGTACAGGCTCAGGGTGGAGTGGTAGTGTAATGATTTTAGGAAAACAAGGTACAGGAGGTTGAACTAGTTGACTCCCTAAGGTCTTTTGGCTTCAGGATTATGAGACTTAACAGGCATCACCTAGGCCTACACAAAGACCTCAGAAAACAAAAGGCTTCTCCAAGTGACGGAGCTCACTGAGCACCTCACCCACAGAGCTTGGCAGAGAGACTGTCCTCAGTCAGTTAAAGTCAATATCAGTTAGGGAATAGTAATTAAAATTGTAGCCTCCCCAAGGGGGAAAACATTGATTTTTCTCTCTGTATGTAGACACAAATGTTGACTCTGTGTTTCTGTATATAGGTAAATACAAAGCTGAGTCTGGTCCTCTTTCACCTCTGCAGAAGGCTCACGAGGGCCCCTTACATACTGTCTCTCAGTCTTTCTGGCGTGGAACGGAGCAGAGCTCTAAGAGACTACCCTAAAGGCACTGAGTTGTCCAAAGGGAGCCCTACAAACCAGCTGTGTTGGTACATTGCATTTTAGAACAGATGAACATTTCAAGCGAGGGTTTAAACTAGTAAAGACTGAAACGCTGATTAGCAAGTCTGTTTTCCAACTACTTACTAGGATGAGGCTTCTAAAGATAATTAAATGAGCTAAAAAATTAAAGCTGCATTTTCTTTGCATAGCTGAATGTTTCAAAAGCAAATTTGTAATATTTTCCACAAAAGTAACCCCTGCCAAAAGATAGACTTATAGCTTAACTGTGTTATTTAAAGAGTAAGATAATAAATGCAAGGGGAAATGTCTGACCACTACAGGTGACTATTGTTTTATTTATCTTTCTGTATCTCCTTATATTGTCAAAGTAAAGCGTATACTTAGTACCTAGGAGAAGTTTTTTCTTAATTATTTGCATATTATGTACCTTTATGATGCACATTCTGTATATACATATTTCATACAATACCTTCTGGAATTTTGTATTTTTTAAAAAAGCATTAAAATGTAGCTATGTAATAATTCATTGATGAATCAGTTATCTGTTGCTGGCTATCTGGGTTATCTGAAAATTTCACCATTTTAAATAATGCTGTCATATACATGTTTCTTTGTGAATCTTGATATATTTGGAGTTTTTATGGATTTTTTTGGAATGAAATTTCTGGGTTAGATAATAGGAACATTTTTAATGTCTTAAATATCAGTTTTAATTTCAGTAATCCTTGATAAAAAATCCTAAAGGATTACTGAAATTAAAACTGTCCTGTCTGAATTTAACATTTTTATTCTTCAGTTTATTATTTCTTGTAAACAGCAGCAGCAGCAATTAACCACACATGTACATTCACATACTTGCATGTGCATGCATGCACACACACACACAGAGCTATTCTCTTCAATTAAAACGCAAGTCATACTGTCCTCAAAATTCATAATATCTATTTATTGTCTGTTTGTTTTCTTTGAAGGAAACCTCTCATTGTTCATAGTAGCTGCTATCCTATGAATTCACCAATGACAACCAAACCAGAAATGGTTTTGGTAGTCATACTTTGGGGTGGGGTCACATTATCCCTGGATGTCACTTACCTATTGTTGCATCCTGGATAACTCTTGACAACTGTTGCGTAATTTGTCTGTGAAGAGTCTGTTTCTTGTATCTCTGCTTTGAGTATGGTTCTATTCCTTGCTAACTATTCTCCTGTCTTTATAGGTCTCTGCTAAGATTCAGACTCCACAGTCATTTCCTTTTGGGCCAAGCCATGTCAGTCGCTTTCATTTCATTAGCAGCATGTGTGATCTGCATCAAGTATCTTCCTTAAGTGCTTATATCTTCTCAAAGCAAAGAATTGTGCCTCATAATTCAGAGCAATCACAATTGACTCCCTGTTTAAAGAAAAAAGAAAAATCTTTCACATATGTAGGAGGGTAGTTGTTCTGTCTGCTAGACAGCACTTCCCAAGTGTGGTTCTTAACCTGTAGTGAAGTATAGTATGTCCAGCTGTATTTATCAGAGACAGCCTTTGCTCCCCTGTAAGTATTTTATAGGTGCTGTCACACTCCATAGCATTCAGCAAATGTGAAACTTCTACCAAGAAGAAAAAAGGGGAGTTAGTCCATGCAATTCATGAAATGAAATGATGGTTTCTATTAATATAGAGAATCTCATTTGCTGCTTTTGTGTTCTCCACAATGCTTAACTCGATGCTAAGGACATAACTTGCCCTTAATAAATATCTGTTCTCTGTTCATCTATACTTGTGTTTCATTTTATTATAATAATTTCTTTGGTGATAATTAAATGTTGAAGAACATCTATTATAAAATATACTTATTATTCCTTCACATCACAAGCTGACCTTGTCATTATCACAGCTTTTTTACTCACCACAATTAAATCTAGCATTCTTTTTATTTTAAATAGTTCCAGCAGCAGGGCAATCATAACCACCAAAAGCTTGTGTTTCTTGAAGTTGGAATAGTGAGTATGCATGCATCCCTTTGTAATAATTTTTCCCTTTCTGCTTATAACATTGTCCTTGTTTTTTCCGCTGACTAAAAGTTGGAGACTCATGAAATGTATAACTACAAGACTCTTGGCCATATTCCTCACATAAATAATTTTTGAGTACAGTGTGATAAAGTAAGGAAGGGAGGCTGAAGTATAAACTCTAGTAAGAAAATGTATCTACAGTATCCCTTACTTTCCCCTTTGAACATGAATGGTTATCACAGTGATGATAATTAACAGTCATCTCTTGATTCATTATCATATTTGTTAACTTCTATTCATTTATCTTCTTTTATGAAAGAACAGTAATTATGTTCATCACTGGCACAGTTAATATGAACCTTAATTTTTCCTTTAAATTTTTTCCCACCTTCTGTGAAATACCATAGAGAAACTCAAGGCAGTATCTGTTGTTCTGAGAAATATCAGAAAAAAAGATCATTTGCAAGTGATTGTAAAATAAGCAATGGTAAATTTAGGATTACCTTTATTTTGCTAATATCTTCCTGATGGAATTGGACTATGTAACAGCCCAGTAGGAAAGGTAGAAATATGGAGAGCGTTCTTCTTTCTTGTAGGAAAGGAGCACTGGCTTTCTCTGTTTAGTTAATAACAAAATCAAGTAGGGATTCCTGCAATTTAATTTATAGACCAGCCACTTTCCACTGCTGGCAATTCACTGCTATTTCAGAGCAGAAACTACTTTTCTTCCGTTCAAACAGGGCCAAAGTGGGAACTAGTGATTGTATTGAAAATACTGTAAAGTATGTTCCATGTGAAGTGCATGATAACTGGGGGAAATAAATTAGTCTGAGAAGAATGGGGAGCATTTTGGTTAAGAGCAAGAGTGGAGTCCAGAGCCAGATTTCTCTTATTAAAAATTTAGATCTGATAAAGATCATCATGAATAGCTCTGTGCCTGCAAATTTGCTAACTTAGATGAAATGTACTGATTCTTGAAGGCCTCTATCTGCCAAATTTTACACAAGGAGAAATAGATATCAGCCTATAGCTTTCAAGTAAATTCAATCAGTGATTAAAAAAAAAACTGTGATGGTTTATTTTATGGGTAAACTTGAGTGGGCTGTGGGTACCAGATAAAGTGTTTTTTCTGACTATGTCTATGAAGGTGTTTTCAGGTGAGTTTAGCATTTGAATCAGTGGACTCGGTTAAGTAGAAGAATGCCTTCTCCAGCGTGAGTGGGCATCATCTGGTGAAAATCAAATGATGGAGAAGACCCCCCCCCCACACTTACTGTTTAAGCTGGAGAAAATCAGCTTTGTCTGTTTGTCTGTCTGTTTGTTTGAATTGGGAAGAAACTGTTCAAATGAAAAGAGAAACTGGTGGGGGAAGGCAGGGAAAAGGAAAAAATATATATGTATAAACAAGATAAGATAGTTATACTGCTAGCTTCTCTTAGTTCATAGAAAATAAAAGTTTATGCAAATACTGTTTGTAAAATCATGTATTCTTACACTGGGATTGGCATAATCAGATCTCCTGGATCTCAAGCCTTCAGACATGGACTGAATTTAACCAGTGAGTTTTTCTGGGTCTCTAGCTTTTTAAATAGCCAATCATGGTACTTCTCCCCCTGTCTAATGAAGGGAGTCAATTTCTCACAGCAAATCTAGATATAGGGAGTGATTGTGTGTGTGTGCATGTGTGTCTTTGTTTCTTATTGGCTCTGTTTCTCTGGAGAACCATGTCGATACACTAACTTTTTACAACAGAAAGCACCAGGCCCACATGGGTTCACTAGTCATTTTCATCAAATATGTAAAGAATAATTTACATATTTGGCAAATTCTTTACAGTCTGCCAATTCTCTACAATTTCTTTCAGAAAACAGAAGCAAAAGGAAAATATACAGATTTTATGAAGCCAGCTTTATCCTAATATCCAAATTAGGAGAAATATTATAATAAAGTAAAACTACAGGCAAATAGCTCTAATGACTAAAAATCTTCAACCAAATGCAGTATTAGCAAATCAGACTCTACAATGTATACAAATAATTTTATACCATGATCAAATGGGATTTTTTTGAGGTATGGAAAGCTGCCTCGGCATTCAAATTCAATAAAATCCATCACATCAGCAGGCTAAGGAAGAAAAGTACTATCAATAGATATAGAAAGAGCACTTGACAGAACACAGTCTTGATAAAAACTCTGTAAACTAATAAAAGAAAGGAACATCATCAAATTGATAAAGAATATCTACCAAAAAAACTCTGGCTAACATCATACTTAATGGTGAGAAACTAGGAACTTTCATACTAAGATTAGGAACAAGGCAAAGCTCTCCCATCTCTAAAAAAAGAAAAAATTCAAATACTTGTTGAAGATACTGAGACAGACTTTGTTCAAGAGAGCTCATGATAATAGGTATACAGATCACTGCAGTGGCCTTTGTAGTCAGGGAGAAAGATGAGACTTAACTCAGACAAGAAGAAATGGGGATTTGTAATTGCTGAGCAGAGCAGAGCAGGGAAAATGTGTCCACATAAAAATGTGTATGTAGATGTTTAAAGTAGTTTTGTTCATGATTGCTAAGACTTAGAAACAAACACTATGTCCTTCAGTAGATTAATGGATACAAATAACCTGAGGTACAGAAAATAGTGAAATATTTAGTGCTAAAAGAAAATGAACGTTCAACCCATGAAAGACATAGAAGAAATTTAAATGCATATTACTAAGTGAAAGAAGTCAGTATGAAAAAACAGCATAGTATATGACTTTCTGGCAAAGGAAAAACTATGGAGACAGTAAATACATCATTGTTTTCCAGGGGTTAGGGATGGTTAGATAGAGCCAAGAAAATGTTTAGGGCAATGGAAAATACTGGTGGGTGTCAGTATGCCCCCGCCTAGAGCTCATGTTGAAAATCCTCATTGTGCTGGGATTAAGATGAATGGAGGGGTGGCCTTTTGGGAGAGAGCAAGTCATGAAGGCTCAACCCTCGTGAGTGCGTTGGTACCTTATAGAAGAGTTGGTAGCAAGTAACTTAGGCCTTTTTTTCCTTTCCGTTCCTTCCGTCATATCCTTGTATGTACGCAAGGTATTATCTTGAAACAGAGAACTGGGTCCTCACCAGAATGAACTTGCTGTGAACTTGATTTTCAACTTCCCAGGTGTCAGATCTCTGGGAAATAAACTTCTGTTCTTTAAAAATTACTAAGTTTGAGGTATGAATTACCAATTACAGACTGAGATAGATATGTCATTATAAATTTGCAAATCTGTGGAATGTACAACCGTAGATGTGAACCATAATATAAACTATGTACTCTGAGTGACAGTGTTAGTGTAGGTTTACCGTATAGCAACTGAACTACGCTGGTGGGGATATTGGCAGCGGAGTGTGTGTGTGTGTGTGTGTGTGTGCATGCATGCACACGCGTGTGTGTAGAGGGTGCTAAATCTCAGTGCCATCTTCTGGGTTTTGCTTGAACCTAAAACTTCTCTGAAATAAAATTTAAAAAATTTTGACTCTGTCATTTATTAGCAGTCAGTTACAAAGTTACTTAATTCTTTGGTCTCAACATTATAAAATAGGGATAATAGTACATAATATCACATAGTATCTATCTTATATGAGTTATAAGGGTTGAATTACTGCATTGAGGAACTTTAAAATATTCCTGGTACATAGAAGGTGCCCAATAAAGGGACAAGTACAGTTAGAAATGTTGTTATATTTTAAAAAGAAATTTAAGTGGTGTTTTGTAAAAATAAATCTGGTAAAAAATAAAAATATGGTGGTATTTTGTAGGAGTAGAAACTTATGTTTCTATAGACATGGGTGCACATTATCCATAAAATAAAAAAAAAGGAACTCATATTTGTGAGAGAAGGGAGCAATAGAGAGACAGAGACAGAAGAAAATCAGAAAATGTTAGATACTGAATAACTGGAAAATATCTGTCTGCAAGTATTTAAATTAGGTTGGAAGCAAAAATATTATATTCATTAAACCTTACTCATGTGTTACCCAAGTTTGATCCAAGGTTCACCAGTTGTAATCCATTATATAGAAGACACATACTTGATAAATGTTTCGGCTCTATAAAAGGATTAAGTATCTAGAACTGTGCTTAAATCAGTTGTAAAATGAAAATTCAGTTTCATTTAATTATAACTCAGGGGCCAGTGGCTATCATATTGAATAATATATATCTATAGAATTACCATAATGACAGTGGGTAGAGTTAATCTAATTGCTTATAAAATTATTTTTCCATATTTCACTGAGAAATAACCAATCCATAGCCAGTAGACTAGTGTCACACAGTGAAGTGGGATTGGCTTTACACTATATCTATTATTCCACCTTCTAGCAGCAGTGTGTAAGATTGTTTTCCAAGTATTATTTTAAGGTAAGATTTTGGTTTGGTGAGTTTAGGCTTCTGGTACTAGGACAATCTCCAGTTTGAGAAGAGATTTTTATAGGAGAACAGAAAGGATGGTTTTCCCCAATAACTTTAGATGCTACATTATTAGTACTTCTATAGGCATGAAGAAAAAAATTCAACGAGAATGTATGTATGTGTTTGCATGATTCTTAAGAAAAATAAATTAATATATTAATGCTTAACCTTTTATATTTGCTATAAAATACTTAACATTCATATTGCCTTAAGGATTTTGTATTGTGTCATAGTAATATTGTGTCTCATGGTGACAAACATCTATCAATAGAATAATATATCAGTAACACACTTTTAATCATTTAGTGATAATTCAAAAACTTTTACTGTGTTATAACTTAACAGAGAAAGGATGTTGATGGGATGACATGGCAGCTCAGATCCTTAAGGCCATCCAGGTTAGTGGGCATTAGGATTGTATCTCTGTTGCCATGCAGGATAGAACCACAGACTCCTACACAGAGCCTGGAGCACAGAGGGGCATGTGGGCATTGTGGTCTCTTTAAAAAAGCACTGATAGCAGTAAGTGTCATGTGTATCAGGGAATGAATTATTTTACCTGAGCAAGTTTAAATGAATATAGGGCTAACTCTGTATGTTCTCTCTTTAGTGAGTTTTTGCACTGTTAATTGTCCCTTCTCCCTGCCGGCTTAAATATTTTACTTCAGGACTAAGGTCAATTTTCACTGATGAATTAATTTCAGATATTATTTTCATTTTAGAGTTAATGTATTCCTTTTTCTAGAGGTGAAGTTTGGAGAGGCATTTTGATCTATCTGGGACAGCTTTCACTTAATCCTTTCTCTTGGGCCTTCTTAGGGTTGTTATAGTGAAAAGAGAATGAGCAGCATGAGATTTGAATTTTAGTTTTGGCTTTGACAAATTTCTTGAATTACTTTGTACAAGCTACTTAATCACCGTTTCTTGCTTTCTCAGTATGTAAAGCAGTATTAGTGTCTACTTAACTCACAAAAATGTTGGAATTAACATGAAAGAGTTAAAACTGTTTAGATCCTCAGCAGATCTCAGACCCTGGGTTTCCCACAGTTCTGCAAGGCATGCTTCATTGTAAAAACTCTCTAGATGGTAACACAGCTCTTTTGAAGTGGTGTTTAGGTATGTTTTTATGTCTCTGTGTGTTTGTGTTGGACCTCATTTCAGTGATGTAAGTACTCAGACTGCCCGTGGAATTTCTTAAGCATCTGGATAACTGTGAGGCAAAATGTAACTTCTCCCTGCCATGTAGTCAAAGCAGCTCCAGTGGGTGCTATATGAATAATAGTAACTGAGTTGTTTCTGGCTCTGTTTCTATAGTAGGTGGTAAACATCTTTGTCGATTTTTTCTGGATTTCTTAGAACAAATAGTCTATGTAGCTCTGAGGATTTTTATTGCCTGTGGTGCTCCTTGTGACCTATGTTTCCTGATCTTCCGTGATTGTTGAGGGGAGGGTCAGTGTGGTCTTTTTCCTGTCAGTTCTTTTATGAGACTTACTGAGATAGTCTTTGCTGTCTGTATCTTTTTAAAATTTTCAGTGTTTTAAAATGTAGCTTGTTATGGTTTGTGTTTAAATGTTCCCCTAAAGCCTCATGCAGACATTGAGTGGGGGGCAGGCCTTTCAAAGGCAGTTGAATCTAGCATTTGTGATTGGTTCATTGTTTAGTGCTGGAATTGGTGGTGTGAGTGTGGCACCCACCCAGGGGGAGGAAGCCAGCAAACAATATAAAGGAGGGAGGGAAGCATGCCTTCCCTTTTGTCACTTGCAGGTGCCGTGAACAGCTGCTCCATAGCCATGTCACCCTGCCTTGGAGCCAGCTAGGAATGCTCTGAAACCTCCACAAACTGTAAGCTAAATAAACTTTTCCTTCCTTCATGTTGGGTGTCAGGTATTTTATTTCAGCAACAAGAGAATGGTAACCATGATGTAACTCTTGTTTAAGGCTCCTCCTGTAGCTTCCTCTTGAGGAACTAGAGATGCATTTCCTAAGTGATGTGGAGAACAGGAGCAGTGGCTCTGTCTAGTGTGACACCCAGCTGGTTCTGCAGCCTAACAGTGGTGATGTTCGTAATGTTCTGTTTCTAGTTTATGCTGTGTTTTGGTTTCACAGATGTATTCTTCATGAAAATCCATTAGGACATATACTTAGGATGTGTGTATGTTTAATGCCTATTAAGATGAAAAATTTTTTATACTAAAATGTGAATAGTAGCTACTTTTATTTGTACTATATTAGATTTATTTGCTCTTGGTAAATCTCAATAACAGTTTCTTTCACCATTAAATATTAATTGCTTCAATATGTAATTTTCTAATACAAGCATTTGGAGCTACAATTTTCCACTAAGTGCCACTTTAATTGCATCTCAGATATTTCAGGGTTATGGGAAGAACACTCCTGGCATTCCATGTATTTAATTCACAGTTGACCCAGTAATGTCATGGAGAAGACTGCTAACCTGATAATACAGATTTGAGGCCTTTTAGAAGAAGAAAACAATAAATGTAGACAGAGTAAAGATGCTCCTCTTGACATGTATCTGATAATCATCAAACCAGAAAGAAACCCCAGAGAAAGCAAATAGAAACATACTTGGATATAGGGAAGGAAACACTGAAACATAGGTCTACAATTTGACCCTGTTAAAAATTCAAAATTTATGAAAGAATTTGTGTAACAAAATGATAAAAAGGTATGTATTAAGATAGTGAAGATGAAGAAGATAATGATTAACTTTTGCATCTCTATAACATTGTTTCTGAATTAACTTTACTGTTAAAATAGACACTGATGATCAAATTACAGGTTGCAATCAAATTTTAAAGGGTACATACTACATTCTTAGGGAAGTAACTAAATAGAAAATAGAGAACAAATAGGTATCTCTCTCCCTAACCATTATAACTACATTTTTGCATAAGTCCCCCATGATTGTAGTAATCATCTTAATATACCACATAGTCAATGTGGTTACTCTGACTCAATAAGCAATGTTATAATGATGTTTTTGTCATTTGAAATTTGCCTGACAATTTGAAACTCCTTTGACCTCCTTCCCATTCCTGATTAAAGTAGCTAACATGGCCCACTGTAAATTAAAAGAGCCTTCAAAAATGAAACCTACGTAAGACCTATTTAGAGAAGGGATGGTATCTCTATTTAATAGCTTTATTTGAGCTGGGGTTTTTTGGGTAATTTTTATTTTAAAAACAATAAAACAAGCAAAATAAAACAAAATAAAGCCAATCAAAACAAAACTGTGTAAGTGATACAGGACTTCAAAACAAGATAATAGGAAATCAACAGTGATTACCATAATGCCTCTTATTGTCTTCAGACTAGCTGCCCATGGCTTCAAACATAGTAAAAACAAAACAAACAAACAAAAAAAACAGAATAGAATGGAACCAGTAAAAGCAAAACAATGAATGCAGTAAAGGACTTCAAAACAAGGTAACAGTCAAAATGGCTGCACCAATATATCTTGTTATCTTGAAGTAGCTGCCATGCCATTGGATATAGTAAAAATCAAACCAGACACAACACAGTAAAATCCAACCCAACAAAACAATGAAAATGATACAGGACTCCAAAACAAGATAATAGGGAATTAACAATGGCCGCCACCTTCAGAAGGAGATCCACCGTAGATGCTACATTGCATACTGTTATTCTCTGAACAGATGACCAGACTACTGGCGTTAGACCTGCAAAGTCAATGAAACACTAAACACTACAAGCATTAAGTTGTATTTTACCTTGATAGCTCTCATCGCAGCCTATGTTTCTCTGGATCAGCTGGTCACTTGCAGTGGGTGGAGGGAGTGGGGGTTGGCTCCTCTTGTTTCCCAGCCTGTACGCCAGAAGGGGCTAGAACCTGGATCTCCCCCCAGCAGCTAGCACATGGTACCAGCTCACAGGGAGGGCTTGCTTCTTGTTGACTTCTTGTTCTCTTTGCCTCACAGTTTGCAAATGGCACTGACTCACAGGAAAGGGCTGGTGTCTGGACCTTCCCCCATGGCCCGTGTGTGGTACCAGCTTGCAGGGAGGGCTTTTGACCTTTTTACAAAGTTAAAAAGAATGAAAGATTTCACAGTGGATTACTATAACCTTAATGCTGTGATCCTATCCAGTAAAGTCCCCATTCATAGTATTACTGAAATTACTGACTGCATCCATCACCCGATGTAGAACACTTAGTTGGTCTCAAGTAAAAAGCAGAGGTTCCTTCATGTACTGTATAGATGTTAGTGCCACCCATACATTGGCAGCAGCCATCACCCTGTGAAGTGGCTGCCTGGAGAACTGCTATTTTTCATTCCTCAACTAGGATTTTCCTCATCAAAATGTGGCCCGGGCCAGGGGTTTAGCTCAGCGGTATAAGTGCCTGCTTGGCAAACACAAGGTCATGACTTCAATGCCCAGTACAAAAAAAAGAATGGGGCCCAAGGGTCTGTAAAAGCTGCTAAGTTCAGAGAGTTTTCTTAGCACTTGCTGCCCTGGCTGACAGTTGCCACATCTGCACATTTTTATAGGCCCTAGAGGGCCGTTACCAGTAGTCTCCTTGTGTTTGACCAGTGCTAACAATTCCTCATTGAAGGCTGTCCCATTTGTTGTAAAGAAGCTCTGGAATCTTTTGTCTCATAGATACCCAAAATATAAATCAAGATCTCACATATCTGTGGATTCACAATTGTTATAAGGCCTTGCTGTCCCGTCTGGGGTTACAGACACTGTTGGTAGTGACAGGATCACTCATTTCACTTTTCAAAATACGGGATGATGGACTTTGGAGACTTATTTTTGGCAGCACTGGGGATTGAACCTGGGGCCTTTCCACTGTGCTACACCCCCACCCTGTTTTTTTTTTTTTGTATTTTGAGACAGGGTCTTACTTGTCACTAAGTCACCCAGGCTGGGTTTAATCTTGCAATTCTCCTGCCTCAGCCTGTTGGAGTAGTGGGATTACAGGTATATGCCACCACTTCCAGCTGTGACATACTTTTGAACAGGCATTCCACAGAACTTTTACCTGTTTTACTGTTAGGGACCCCTACAGTGAGACGCAAGTTGCATGCAAGGTGTTTCAGCACATGGCAAAAAGAAAGGGCAAGAGACAAGCAGTAATGTAGTGGGGATCTGGGATGACCAGTTGTTTAGGGGGTGCAAAAGGCTACAAGGCAGCCAGGATCTTGGTATTATTATTTGTATTCACACTGAGGAAAATGGGAGGGGATTACAGCTGGATGTGCTAGACAAGTGGCTAGGCAGGCAGAGCTTGTAAAAGATGGAACAAAGCATTCTTTTTTTTTTTTTTTTTTATTTGAAAGACAATAAAACAAAAAGGGGCAACAAAGCATTCTTGTGAAAGGAACAGAACAGCCAGATTCGGGTTGTGGTTAATGAGTAACCTGTCTTGTAGTCAGTTCTGGGAAGGAATTTTCTCTGGAGTCACCCAGGCCTCAATAGAGATGTTACCTCATATCTTAGCCCTGCAGTCTCACAGCCTGCTTTTCTGGGCTTAACTGTGGCCCTTGGTGAGGAACAATGCTAGTCCAATGCCACCCAGTTGCTTCCATGAAGATGTGCATGCAGCCTAATTAAACTAAAAACTAACTTAGGGAAATCACCTCTATACAGCCTGTCCTGCTCACAAGTAAGCATACTCAAGGGAGTGTGATGTGGTGGTCTTCCACACTTTACTGGCCACTGCATCTGGACTCAGCACCATAAAGGGTCAGTTAAACAATTTAATTTTCAGTTAAATGAGATATGGCATGTTTTAGTCATGATACATTATGGGCAAGTTTTAATAAAGAATTTTACTGTGTTTTGACTGCTGGTAGTCAGAAGCCTGCTCATTGCTCTTTCCCTTCTTCATTTCTGGAAAAGCTGATGAGGAAATCTGGGTACTTCCTCCTTGGGCACTAGTGGGAAGTGCAATCTACCCAACTCTGGCTCGAGCATGTGGAAACCCTTGCTGTAGCTCCACATGCCAACCACAATCAAAGCCATATGAGTCCCTTACCATGTACAGAACCTTTAGAGCTATTATTTAATGCATTCATATTTTTATTGTTAGAGTACTCATCTTTATCCTCATCTTGAAACTTGTCTTGACCTTTTTATTACAGAACGCCCTTTGTTATCCTTGTCCTGAAGTAGATTTTATTTGATACACTATTCCAGATTTCTTTTGGTTAGTGTTTTCATGGTATATTTTTCTTGCTATTTTCTCTAACTTATTTATCTATAAAGGATATTTCTTGTAAATTTGATTCTTTTTAACTTGTTTATATATAGAATGCATTTCTTTTTGCTATGGCAGTGTTTGCTTTGAAATTAGATTTCTTAGTCCTTTTACATTTAATGCAATTACTGACATGATTTGGTTTAAGATTACTGTTTTATTTCTACTTGCCCTGTCTAATTTTTGTTCCTGTTTTTTTCTTTTTCTAATTTTTAAATTTATTATTATATTTTATTTTCCATTTTATATCTGCTATTAGCTCTTTTGGTTGTACCAAACCCCCTTTTTACATAGTTGTTGAAGTGATTACAACATACACCCTTTGTTCATTACAATTCATATGCAAGAATATTATGCTACTTAAATCCTAGAAACCATGTGTTTGTATTTACCATCCTTTTGTACTTTATGCTGTTATGGTCATAAATTTTACTTTGGTGTTACATGAAAATCACTTAACATTTTGAATTATTTTTGCTTTAAATAGTTACTTTTTAAATATGTTAATAAATGAAAGGAACTGTCTTATACTTACCCTCATACACTTTATGGCTTTCTCTATAGGTATTTGGATTTCTGATTAGTATATTGTCCTTTGGTCTGAAGAGTTTAATATTTCTTGTGGTGTGATCTGTTGGTGATGAAGTCTTTCAGTTTTCACTTACCTGAAAGTGTTTTATTTCACTTATTTTTTCAAGCTCTTGATTTGCATTCATATGAGGTATGATTTACACAAAGCTAAATTCATTCATTTTGGTGTATAGTTACATTAGTTTTGACAAACCCATATAGTTATATAGCACCACAGTTAAGATAGAATCCTAAAGGTTCCCTCAGGTCCTTTTGGGATTAGCCTCTTCTGTCTTAGGCCCTAGTAGTCACTCATTAGTATTCTGTCCTATAGTTTTGTCTTTAGGAGACCGTTCCATAAGTTGAGTCATATAGTACACAGCTTTCTTGTGTCTGGCTTTTAAGATTTTATCTTTGTGTTTAGCAGTTTAACCATTATATGTTTAGTTGTTTTCTTCATATTTATACTCCTTTAGTTCTGTTGAGCTTCTTTTATCTGTAAAATTTTTTTAGTAGTACTAGGAATTGTGACCAGGGCCTTCACACTGAGCCCTGGTCTCCAGCCCTTTTTATTATTTATTTTTATTTGAAATAGGGTCTTCCTAAGTCGCTGAATTTTCCAGGATGGGCTTGAACTTAACAGTTTTCTTGTTGCAGCCTCCCAGAGTGCTATGATTACACGAATGTGTCTCCAGGCTCAGCTAATTTGTGGATTTTTAAGCAGAACTGGAAAAAGCTTGGCCATTATTTCTTAATGGTTTGTTTGTCTGTTTTTATTCTGAGACTCCATTTATACATGTTTAACTAGCTTCATGGATCACTGAGACCCTCACAAGTTCTTTCAAATTCTTTTCTTTATCATTGTTGAATTTGGGTGATTTATGTTGTTAAATCTTCAAGTGTACTGATTTTCTTTATTTTTTTCAATGTTCAGTCTTCTATTAAGCTCATTCAGTGAATTTTTATTACTGATCTTATATTTTTTATTTCTAGAAATTCTATATTGTTCCCTTTTATAGAAACAAATCTATAAATCTTGCTCACTAAGTTCATTTTTTACTTTTAATCTTTAAACATATTTAAAATAAGTCTTTTGGAATGGTTTTCTGCTAATTCTAATTAATCTTGTCATCTATGGGTTGATGTTTATTGACTGTTGCTTGCTTCTTGTTTATTATATGTCACACACTGTTGATACTGTTCTTGAGAATTTAGATTTTGATGGAGTGTTGGACTTTCTCCTGGCAAAAAGTCAGTTTGTTGCAGTATGTACTTCATTTATTTGAGGTATAGTTTTAGATTGTTAGGGTAAGACCCAAAGTTGTGTTTACTTTAGGGCTACAGTAGCCCTATTACTAAGGTATGGCCATTACAAGATCTTAATTCAGTGCCTGGAGTATTCAACAAGATCCTTCTATGCTGTCTGGTTTAGTGAAGTTTCTGCACTGTCACTGCTCACCCTGTTGTCTTCTAGTACTAGCCGACTCTCAGTATTTCTGTTCAATTCCCAGGTGCCTAACAGCTCTTTGCTGTTCAACCACATGTGGTCTTAACTTTTTCATATTCACCTAAGCTCTGAGCCAGAGGTTGAAGGAAATCTTTCGTGTGGATTTCTGGTTTACCTCATAATTCCTATTCTTTGATATACTAATTCACAAATTCTGTCTAACTCAGTCACCCCAAACTTGAATCTCTGCCTTCTCTATTGAGTGAACCTGCCCTGCTCTGCTTTGATTCCATTTTTCAATACCACGTGTGGAGTGTGCCTCAGGGCTGAAAGCTAGGTCATTGTACTTACTTCTGTTAGAGTGCTTTGTTGTTTCATTACTGAAGACAATTACATCACAGATTTTGCTCAGTTTTATAGTTATTTACAGTGGAGGGAACAATATTAACTATTCAGTCTTTTATGGATGGTAGAATTTATAATACTTTTTTTTACTAATATATATATTCTGGCAACATTCTTGGCCTAACCACTTTAATACCATCATCAGCCTTATTTAACTATATACCTTCTTTTGACAGTCCATTAAACCTATGTTACAGTTTAGACTAATGCCTCATGTGTTTGGAAAATGATTGGATTATAGGGACATTATGGCTGAGTTGTCCTTAGGAGTTGGCATCTACACCAAAGAGGCAAGTCACATTTTGCCAGACCTGAAAAGGGTGTATCTCCCTTCCTAGGTCCTCTCTTCACATGCTTTGCTTCCTGGATACCATGAGGTAAGCAGAATTCCTCCACTGAGACCCTTCCATTATGCCAATGACAATGCAAGGATTGAAATTCTAAAATGTGAGCCAAAATAAACCTCTCCTCTTTTAAGTGCTAAGTTCTGGTATTTTGTATCAGAGATGAGAGAAGTGACTAAGACAGATTTTGGTACCAGAAATTAGGTTGTTGATGTTATGCTACCTGTTCATGTGGTTCAGAAGCTTTTGGAACTGGTTTGTAGGAGTTTGGAAAGGTTTGCAGATACTTGCTTTAGAGGACTATTGTAATTTGAGCTTGATGGGAGCCCTAATTAGAGCTCAGAAGTCAAGAATTCTGATTTCTAAAAAAAGTGCACACAGTAAAGACCAGGATCAAGAGGTTTCAGTCGGGAACAAGTACTTCATTGGTAGTTAGATTCCAGATCATGTGTGTTATGCTTTACCACAAAATTTGCTTGTGTTTTGCTCATGTCCTGAGGGTTTGCTGGAGACTGAGATTAATAGGAGATGGACTAATTAGTCTGATAGAGGAAATTTCATGGCAGTCCAATGTTCAGCTGCTTTTAGTGAAATGTACTGTGAGAAATGAGCAAAAAGGTCACTTGAAACATTTTCAGTTTTGCCAGAAAGAAGGCATCTGCAAGGAGAGATCGGTTGCTGGAAAGATTAGTAATAAAAAGAAGCAGTACTTTGGATTAGATTCTTCAAATGACTTGAAAACATGTCAGGAATCAGTGAGGTTCTTCCCTTCTCAGGCTCAAGGGTGCAAGTTTATAAAGCTTTATTTGCTAAGGTCTGTAAGGACCATGTGCTTAAAAAAGGGCCACATAAGAGATTGTTTCCCCGGGATTTGATTTACAGTGCTCAGCCATTCAGGAGCTCAAAGGCCTCTGTGTAAGGTAGCAGCAGACCATGGTCTCATTCTGTGGTGATGTTTTATGAGCATGTAGAATGCAAGAGTAAAGTTAGAACTTTGACTTAAGTCTCAGAGGAAACTTTTATTTTATTTACTTTTTATTTTATTTTTTTTGGTACCAGGGATCAAACTCATGACCGCGCACTTGCCAGGTAGGCACTTGTGCTGCTGAGGTAAATCCCCGGCTCTTTCAGAGGAAGCTTTAGATTTGGACTTTTCAGCAGTGTTGAAACTGTTAGGGGTTGACATCTCTTAGAGGTGGGCTAAATGCATTTTGTATAAAAGCAAAGTGCAAGAGTCTTTTGGGGAGCAAGGTCAGAATGTTATGGTTTGTGTCTGGATATTTCACAAAACCTCCTGTACTCAAGGGTGGGGCTTTTGAAGGGTAAATGGATTATGGAGACATTATACCTAAATGGATTATGGAGACATTATACCTTTCAGGAGATAGGGCCTAGTCAGAAGAGTTAGGTCACTGTGGCCGTGACGCAGAAGGTATAGGCTATCTTCCTAGCTTCTTTCTTGACTTTCTATTTCCTGTGTGTCACGAGGTAAACTGCTACTCATCCACCAAGATCCTGAGCCGTGCTGTCCTGCTGTGGATTCAACCAACTATGGAGTGGAATGTGAACCAAAATTAACTCTGTCTAGTTACCTTTCTCATCACTGAGTCAAAATACCCAACACCTACAGTTAAAGGAGGAAAGGTTTATTTCAGCTCATAGTTTGTAGAAGTTTCAGTCTATTTTTGGCTGATTTCATGGTAGAGTGGCATAACACAGAGACCTCACGGGAAAGAAACAGGCTATAACAAGGCAGGCAGAAAGCAGCATGTAGCAGCAGCAGCAGCAGCAGCAGCAGCAGCAGCAGCAAACCTCCTTTTTCTTTTTATCCGTAGGCTACAAACCTTTTGGGTGGTGTCATCCACACCCAGGGTGGACCTTCCCGTTATCCAAACCCAGACCTATGTTAAACCAATCAGTGGAATAATTTAGTACCATATACTCTCAAACCCAGTATTATACCCTAGATCCATCCAGATCGAAAAAGCTCTACCCATAAGCACATGAGGCTGTGGAGTGAGATCTAGATGCAAGCCATAATATTCAGGTAAACTTGCTTATTCCAAAAGGTGCAAGTAGACAAATAGAAAGAGATAAGAACAAAGCAAGTCCAGAATCCAACAGGTCAGACATTAAATCCTGTAGTTCCATGTCCAGCATCTGGGGCAATCTGTGGCAAGATGTGAACTTCAAAAGACTTGGGTGTCTCTGTCCCTATGGCACTACACTGGCTGTAGCCTCCATAGCTTCTCTCTTGGACTGACTTTATGTACTGTTTATAGTTTTGCTCAGAAGATGCACATTCCTGGTATTGGGTATTTTGTCTCAGCAAAGTAACTAAGTGACTGAGACAATTTAGCTTCATTTAGTTAATGTAGTGTATACTGTGATCATACTTTTACTTCTTACATAGTGATGAATTACTTATAGATTTTTGGATAACTTATCCTTAATGTTAGCAGTTTCAGTTGTATATGGATACGATACATGATTTTTATATCTTATTCTTTCTTACTTTTTATTAATGTAACTCTTATAGTCTTCCACTAATTTAAAGAATATTTAAATTTTTGGACAATGAAATCAGATTATCACATGTAGACTATCCTACAATAACTGTAGTCAAATATCTCTCAAGCTGAAATTAAGGACTGTGATTAGCTAATTTCAGACAAATGATTTCTCTTTTAATGGACCCAAGCTTTTTCATCTATGAAATTAAAGGATTAGAGTGAGTGCTATTCAAGGTCATTCTCCAAATATTTAACATTCTTAACAGATGCAAATTAAATATATATGCTATATATATTTGGTGTATATAACAAGATCTATCATATACATTCAATGTGTGTATGATATTTAACATTTAGAATTTACTTTAAACCTTTATTTTTATATGAAAATTGAAAGAATGTATAATCATTTTTTTCCTAGAAGGAATCATATCAAAAATATTTTGGATGGCATTATGCGCCACCTTTAAAAAAAGAAACTTTTAAGATTTTAAAGTTTAAAAAAGTTGACCTGTAGAATAACAACAACAAATACCATCTGGTTGCTGACTTGATTTTTGAACAGAGTTGGATAACTGATACTCTTATGAATAGTAAAGTCACTGTGGGTACCCTACCTAGGGTACCTAGGGTACCCTAAACTGACTTTAACTTGGAAATACAAACCAGGAAATAAGGAAAGATTGATACAATCTTATAAAATTTAATGCTCTTCTTTTCAGGTAACCAATATATTTAACTTTACTCAACAGAAAAATAGTTGGCTTAAAAGTTTGTTTATAAAATTAAGACATTGGATAGTTATAGAGCATTTTTTATTTAAAAATTAACTCATTGAAAGACTATATGATTACTGCATTGGCAGGAGAGGCCACTTGTGTTTCAGAACTCCTGCACATTGACTGAGGTGGTTGTTTTGTCTCTGTTTTTTTCCTAAGCGTATTCCCCTATCAGTTACAGATCCAGCACAGATAAAGAGTTTTGTTTAATACTTTCCGTTAGATGTTAGTGCGACTCTAGAGAAGGCTGTCAACTGCTAATTAAAAAGTGGAAAGAATTTTTAAGTGAAATAATTAATGAATTTTAAATTGAGCTTTTTTTGATTCACTTTACATTCTTCAGATAATTGTTGTTAGTATTTATATATATATATATATATATATATAAACTATGTACATACTATATGTATCACCTTACATTCTTCAGATAATTGTTAGCATTTTATGTATACAATCTTATAATGTATATATAACTATGTACATACTATGTGTGTACTCTCTATAGCTCAATCTGAAAACCAGAGACAGCTGTGAAAAGCCATGGAATTATGTGAAAGTTGAGTGTCTCTGCAGTTCAAGGATGCTAGAGATTGGCCTTATATTCAGTGTGTCAGAGACATGCATTGTGCAAGTAAATGTATTTAGCATAGTTCTCTGAGAAGTGAACTTTTCGGAGGCAAGGAGAGAAAAGAATAACATTAAAAATTGCGTGGAAGAAACATATTAATATTAAGTAGTGATAACACCTCAGAGCTGACAGTGCACTACAACTGTCCCAGCCTTTTAACTTAGAAGTGGTGGAAACACACACTTTACTACACACTTCTCTTTTCAGTGTCACTAGAGTAGAGCTGGGTACTTTCACTTTCAAACTATCATCCAGATGAAATGGTTGCAGGAAACAGCTGAATTTTTCCAGAACACTTGTAGCTCTGTAGGAAATTCTAATCTATATGCTTTGTTTAGTGTCTCTAGTTCAGTGTCATTTTTCTTCATGCCAAAGAAAACATCTGTATATCAGATTCTCTGAAAATCATTTTGCTCAAAATTCAAGTGAAATCCCCTATGAAACTCAGAGTTTACAGGACTGGATAACTGTTCCAAGATCCCACAGATTATCCGTACGTCAGATTACAGAGTCCTTGGACTCCAGGGAAGGGTTCCCTCTACCAGCTTTCTTTGGGCCCTGTGTGTAGGTCATGGGCCACTTGCTATCCTTGGTTCCATGTTATCTCTTCTGAGTTGGGAGAACTGAGCAGTTCACCTACAGACCAGTGATTCCAGGGATAGCCATAATTATCAGTAAATACCCCTTAAGTCATAAGGGAAACTCAATCAAAAAAGTATCTTGTAAAAAGAAAAGATTATTTCACTTATGAGGATAGTCTCAAGTTGTCTGCATTTACCTATAAAAGTCTCAAGATCATCCTTTTTTATAACTGAGTAATATTCCATTGTATAAAAATACCACACCTTTTTCATCCATTCTGCAGTTGATGGTCATTTGAGTTGTTTCCAAGATTTAGCTATTACAAATTGTGCTGCTATAAACACGGGTGCTCATATATCGCTGAGACATGACTTTTTCAATTTTTCTGGGAAAATACCCAGAAGGACAATAGCTGGATTGAATGGAACTTCCAATCCTAGTCTTTTGAGGAATCTCCATCCTGATTCCACAGTGGCTGCACCAGTCTACACTCCCACCAACAGTGGAACAGTGTTCCTTTTTCTTCACAGCCTCACCAACATTTGTTATCAGTTAATTTCTTGATGGCAGTCATTCTTTCTGGAGTGAGATGAAATCTCAGTGCTGTTTTAATTTGCATTTCTTGAATCACCCGTGATGGTGAACATTTCGTCATGTATTTATTTGCCATTTGCATATCTTCATCTGAGAACTGTGTGTTCATCTCAGATGCCCATTCTGTTTTGCTTTTTTTTCTCTACATAAAAAAAGAAAGAAAAGAGCACATCTCCATGGTACTCATTTCCATGTGTTTCTCAGCATCTGTATTTCTCCTTTAATCTTTCAGTTCCGTGAGAGCAGGAACTACATCTCTCTGGAGTCCACTCTGTTACCAGTGCCTCACCTGTGGTTAGCTGCCAGGTATAAATGGCAAGGGCCTGGGCCATATAAGCATATGGGCTGGAGTGGGGGGATGGAGAGTGTGATTCCTTAGGGTACTAGCCCCTAGCTATTGTTTCTTTCATCCTGTACCCTTCCTAAAGTACCACCTACATAGTTGTCCAAGCTTAGAAATCTCTTCCCTGCTCATTCCCATAAAGAATTAAGTGTATTTTTCCTATTAAACTGTTAACAATATGCCTGACATCCAACATCATCTTTGTATTTCTCCTTTACTTTATTCATTGTGTTCATTGCTATTCCACTCCTGAATGGAATTTTAGTAAAGGGATTCATAAAAATATGTCTTCCTATAATACCCATATTACTGGATGTCAGTGTATCAGCTGAACCAGTAGTAAGACCTCACAACTTAGCGAGAAAAGTTAGGTTGCCAAAATATATAATAAAAAGTAATTCAGCAGTGATCATTTCAAAATCCCTTAATGGAGATGTTGTCTGGATTCTGTTGTAGGCTTTTGATAAGGATGTAGCACCATCTGAGATGGTCTTTGGGTACACAAAAGTTAGAAATGCAAAGAGAAAATCTGTAACAGTCCTTTCAGAATAGGTTTCAAAGGAGACACTGATTTGTATAATGTTAGGGAGTTTTTCTTTACTATAGTGTGGTACTGTGAAAATATGTTTCCCCATCCATACCTGCCTTGTTACAGAACTTCTTCATGCAGAAACCTTATATTTTGTGTTAAGCAGTTAACTATAACAGGGCAGCCAAAATAAAGGAACGGTGACAGCATACGAGGGCAGTGGTGCTCCATGAGGCACCGTACTCTCGTTGCCTTGACCTGCTATAAAAATCCTGGCCAGTGGTGACCTTTTCTGGTTTTTCTTGTTTCAAATTCTAGAGAAAGACTAATGGCATAAGAAGTACACCAGTAGTACATGCAACATACAAGACTCATAAGGTCACAGTCCTGTAACAACCCTGCTGAAATATTCATTAGGTAGGGAAAGTAAATTAGGCAAAAATCTATTGTTCTGGATCCAATGATGAGAAGTCTCTTGGGCTTTAAAATATTTTTCCCTTGATAGTAAAATAGGCTCATTTTACAGATTGAACGTTGTAAAGTGCTTTAAATACTATGAATTTAAGTCCTGTAGAGAAATAATAGTTGCACTATGCTAACTTAATTGTGGTTTATCAGTGGTTAGTCTACAGCATTCGGAGATTTTGGAGAGAATGTATAATTTTAAAAAAAATCATTCCCTGCATTTATCCATTTTGCAGGATTTTATGCCACATACATAACTAGCCATGGAACTGGTTGCCTACCCATTCCTGAGAAGAATTCAGTATAGTCAAAATGAAGTGCTAAGGGAAACTAGAAAAGAAACAGTAGGAAACAAAAACTAGTAGGAAATGAAAAGGTAAATCTGTGTTTTATATAGTATAGTGAGTGTGGGTGCATATAACATAGTATGTATATTTATTGTCCCATCTGGTGCTGGTTATGGCACTTCTGTGGTTGATATGGAGGAAGTTACAGTAAAGAAAGGGTCAATAAGGTTGAAAGTTCTCCGTACCTAGGACAGAGTGAACAGCCCCCAGCCATGTAGTCTCTCTGTGCTCTCCACCCTCCTGTGATGGTTGATCTTCAGTACGGCAGTGCCTGGTGCTCAAGGAGAGTGGCTCGCTGCTCCACTTCAGAAACTCCACAGAGGGACTGAGTCTCTTCTCTTCCACTTTCTTGAAGTTTCATCACTTTGTCATTTCAGTGTGGGCACACAGTGGGCGGACGCAGGATGAACTGTCAACCCAGGACATTTTTGGTGTGTGTGGGTGGTTTTTACCTTCTGTTTTGTCTGTTTAATTCTTTCTTATTTTTTTATTTGCTGATACGAGGGAGGAAAGGCTTAGAAAAAGAACCTGATGTAGAACAGTTGGGATTTGGTTAATCGGCTTAGAAATAACATTAATCGGTGGATCAGATGCTGTCAACAATACAGTGCCTCCTATCCCTTCTTTATTCCCTCACTCTTTTCTTGCTTATTCTTTCTGCACTACCTTTCATTTTCTTTAGATTTACCATGTTTTATTTAATTTTTGTTTTGTAAAGTTTCCTTTTAATTTTTTCTTTGCACTTCATCTTTGAATTCCACTACTACTTTGTCATATCAGATATTCTGTCATTTGACTTTTTGGGGGGATGGAGGGTATAATAATTCATATACCAGAATTAAACTTGCTTAACAGATGACTAAGAGTACCTACTACAGCTGTAGATATGTGTCAAAATAAAAGCATGACCATAACTTTTCTTGGCACATTTCATGCTTTGGGACAGTTATTGTTGAGATAAACTATACTGTTCTGTTCTGTTTCTTACTGCTTGTAACTTTATTTTTCTGAGATTAGACTCAGTTACTATTTATTAAGACCTCCTTTATGCCAGGCAGTTTAATATATACATTAAAATGACCCTGTGAGGTAGATATTTTTATACATTTTAAAAAATACCCCCCAACTGAGGCTCAAAAATTTGAAATAATGTGTCAAGAATACACAGCTAGCCAGTTACCACACTTGAATTCTCTTTTTACCAACACTAGGAAAATGTATGGAGTAAAGAATTCAGAAGGACTCTGGATACTGCTCTAGTTTCGGCTCCATCTCTAGGCCTCAGCATCTTTTGTGTGTAAAATGAGAGTTATAATCATGTTGTCTCTGGGTCTTGTTAGTTACTAAGTTTCATGTCGAGCACTTAGAGCAGTACTTTGGAACATAAGTTCCTGATGAATAGCATTAAATATCTGTTGGGCTTTTAATGTGTTATGGTCTTCATAGAAGGACCTGCAATATAGTTTGAACTTAGAACTTAAGTGGGAAAGACCTGTGTCAAGAGAATTTGGGGTGTCCTGATGGTTTCAAGGAGAGCAGGTTACCTGGAGAACTTTTAAAAGGGACCTTTAACCTGTTCTGGAGGTCAGTGAGCGTTTGAAATCTGAAGCACAGGTAGGCATTGCAAGGAGCCAGAGTATGTATGTGGCTGGGTTCTAGCACTCAGAAGGCTGAGGCAGTAAGATCATGAGTTTGAGGGCAGTCCAGACTACATGTCAAGTTCAAGGCTAGCCCGGACTACACAGTGAGACCCTATCTCAAAATTATAAACTAAACATATGTATGCATGTGTATTATTTTAAGCTAAGGAGATGTGTGTCACAAATTATGAAGTGGGAGAGCCCAGTGCATTGCTGAATGCAAGTAAAATCCACAGTGGGGAGTTTCCAAAGATGGTGGACGGGAAGGTAGCAGGAGAGAGATCCTCTCTGAGAGAGACAGCTTAAATGCCAGAATTTGACACCCTGGAGAGACCCAAACAGAAAGAGATGGACTCTCTCAACCCAGGAAGAAACTAAAGTTAAAAAAACTGCTCAAATATGTCCCGGGGTTACCATTAGTGAAGCTAAGAGCAGCGAGCATGGCGTTCTCCTTGAACTGCCTGAATTCCTGCCCGAAAGCAACCTGACCGACCAAACTGCGCCGATGCCACTGGCTTGAGCGGCCGGAGCGTGGAGCTGAACAACCCTTCGTCTGGCTTGCCTGGACTGGGCCCTGCACACAACCCACACAGAGGCACTGTGAATTTGCACCGCAGCCGTGCTGAAGTCTGAGGTCTGGGAGCCCAGCAGTTCTCAGGGACCGGCATCAACATGCGGTGATGGGAATAAGACCCTCCCATGGGAAAGAGAAAAACCGACTGGAAGACATGTTGGATTTGGGCAGGACAGCCTTAACTCCATAAGGAAGTGGCTTCAGTTGGTTGCTCCCCTCACCGAGCGGATTGGTGGAATCTGCTTGGATTGGGCCGTGCCCCTGCCCGGGACCCAGTGGGTTGCTACAAACTAATTCCCTGAGCACAGCCACACACTGACACAGTGAAGGCCTGCAAAGGAGGAGAGGAGCCAGTGCACACTGTGCTTGCTTGAACTTCAATCTTTGATAGCAGCTGGCAGAGGGCAGAAGCCCCTAGCCTGCGTGCTCCAGAGGAGCTTTAACCAACAAGAAAAGGGGCTGGGAATTACACTGTACACTTGTATGGAAGGAACCAAAACCAAAACCAAAACCATGACGAGAGGGAGAAATAAGAAAAAAACCCCAGCCCCCAACCCTGAGAATATTGATCCAGGAGAGGTAAATACAAAAGAGATTGAGGGCAGCAAACATGCAACATCAAACACAGCGGTAGCAGACATAAGAATTCAGAAGGACCTCGTAAGTGGGATCAAAACTGAAATATTAATTCAAATTAAACAAGAGATAAGTAGATTAATAAAAGAAAGGCTGGGCACCTCTCAAGAAGACACAGACAGAAGAATGGAGGGACACAAAAGGAGAGAAATGTTTAATGAAGAAGACAAGAAAAACCTAGAATTCATGAAGCAAATTCAAAGAGATTATCAGGAAACTAAAGAC
>PVJX010003699.1:0-104604 GCA_004027295.1 Dolichotis patagonum
CTTACTGGTTGGCTCGGCACCCTAAGTTCCAGCATGGCGCGGATCTCAGGAGACGCTCTTGATTCTGATTGTATTTCTTTTGAGATGAAGTCTGTATTGCTCAGCTTGGCCTTAAACTCCTTGGGCTTAAGTGATTCTCCTGCCTTAATATGTCTTTATGGTATACAACTTGCTTTCAGGTATATATTTATATGCAAGCATAAATAAAATACACAATATATAAATATATTTTGGAATTTCAAATCAAGCTAATTAACATCTGTTTATGTCTATCACCTCCCTTTTTTGTGATATTAAAAATCTCTTAGCACTTTTCAAGTAAACAACACTTTGTTGTTAACTATGAACACAGTGTTACAAGTGCTGTTGAGCATTTACTCCTTCTCTAATTCAGCCTTTCAACTAATCTCTCTCCAGTTCTCGGTGCTGCCTACCTTCAGTCCTTCCCTGATAACCACTATTCTGCTCTCCCATTTGTATTCTGCTTCTTTAGATTTCATACACTATTTATTTAGGGGAAAGTAATTTTTAAAAGTGCACCATTTTTCAAGTATTTTACTTTTATCCTGTGTCTGTATTTAAAGTACATCTCTTATAAATAACGTATGTGGTGGGGTCCTTTTGACCTGTAGTCCTGTATGTTTGTGTTTGTAAAATATAGACCACTATGTACTTGGGTCTTGTTTTATATATACATATTTTTTGTTTGTTTGTTTTGTTTTTTTTTGTTTGTTTGTTTTGGTACCGGGGATTGAACCTACGACCTTATGCTTGCCAGGCAGGCACTTATGCTGCTGAGCTAAATCCCCAGCCCTATATTTTTAAAGTAACTGTTTTTAAAGTCGCTGTTTTTAAAGTAACATTAAAATCTGCCAACTGTAGGATGTTTACGTCAATTATATTCAGTATGGTATGTTGATATGGTTGATATGCTTGCATTTAGACTATCTTGTCATGCATTTTTCTCTTACGCCTCTGCCCTGACTTGATCCCCTTGATTCTTCTGTTGATTTTTTCTTGTACCCTCTCTTTCTGTGTCTCTGTCTTTCTCTCTCACATGCTAATAAGCAAGTGTCTTAGTTACTTTTTATTCGTCGCTGAGACAAAATACCTGATGCCCAAAGTTGGGAAAGGAAAGGTTTATTTCTTACAGTTTTTGGAGGTTTCAGTCCATACTCAGTTGGCTCCAAGGTAGGGTGGCACGGCGGGGCTGTACTTCATGGCAGCTGCAAACAGCAAGCGGAAACTGCCAAGAGAGAGAGACACCCCTTCTTCCTGTCATTACATCACATCCTGGCTCCACCTTCCTAGGAGGGTGTACCACTGACACCACCAATCCAAGCACTAGACAGTGAACCAATCACAAATGCACAATGCAAATACATGAGGCCTGGGGGCCACCGAGATAAACCATGATAGCAAGCATTGTATCACTAAGCTACATCCCCCTCCCTATGCTTCTCTTCATTTTTCTTTTTTAAAAATGCAATTCTTTCTAAAAGAACAAGCTATCCTTAGCTTACAATCCATACAAAAACAGATTATCAGGTGGGTTTCGCTCCCGGATAGTAGTGTGTCAAGTCCTCTTATACCTTTGTGCTTTGCCAGATGCTTCTATTCTGCAGATAGGAGACATTAGAAAAAATTAAGAGGCCTGAACATTGAGAAATGACTTCACTTTTTTCTTTCTTTCTCCTATTATTATTATTATTATTATTATTATTTTGTCTTTTTGAAACAGGGTCTCGCTGTGCAGTTCAAGGCTGGCTTTGAGCTCACTTTGTAGCCCAGGCTGGTTTTGAACTTGCATCAATCCTCCTGCCTCAGCCACCTGAGTATTAGGCTCTAACTTGTATTAAATAAAAGCAATTGGTAAGATTCTAGGCTTAAACACCTTTAAAGACGATTAAATGGTTTGTGTCCTAACATGTCGTATCTTAACCCTTTCTTCCCCTTTTAAGTCTATTTTGTTTTCTTTTAAAAGGTAAGATTCCTTTACTTGTTCGTATAGTTACAAACTGTGGAGGATAAATTAATCATAACTTCTTTGTAGTTATATTATCTCTATAGTTTAACTGGAGTCATTAATTGTAGTCTTTTTTTATTTATCCCGAATGGATGTTTTACTAAATCTTACTTAGTTAATGTCAGTTTTTTAGCGTGTTATATTAAAACCTTAAACTAAAAACTTTCATTTAGATCCTTGTCCACAGGGTGTTATTTGGTTCTAATTCTCAATACTTTTCTTTATTTCTTCTTCAGGATACAGCCAGTGTGAAGTCTTCTAGTAGTCTAGAACCCAATCTCTTTTGCGATGAAGAAATCCCTATCAAGTCAGAGGAAGTGGTGACTCATATGTGGACAGCACCTTCATTCTGTGCAGAACATGCTTATTCTTCTGCTTCTAAAAGTTGTTCTCAAGGTATTAATTACCCTTTTTAAGAAATGTGAGTGTAGTGGACACACCTGTAATCCTAGCATTTAGGAGACTGACAAAGGATTGTAAATTTGAGAACAGCTTAGGCTACATAGTTCAAGGACAGCCTGAAATACTTAGCAAGACTGTCTTAAAAACAAAAGCGTTAAAAAAATAAATATACAGATGATAAGCAAGAACAGCCTGGAATACTTAGCAAGATTGTCTTAAAAACAAAAGAGTGAAAAAATAAATATAGAGACGATAAGCCTAAACAAGAGAAAAAACATTGTCTAAGACTGTAAATCCCTGAATTGAATGCAATGCCTGATCATTGAAGTACTAATTGAATTGGAAAATGCTATTTTGGATCGGAAAAGCAAAACTCAATTCCCACTTTTTAATACTAGATGATAACCTGAAAACTTATATAGAATTACAGAGCCCTGACGAAAAGAACTTTTGAAACCATGTCATCATACCTTTTATTTATTTCTATAACATCCCCGATACCTATCATTTACATTTTATCTGATCACTATCAGTCCTTGAAGAAATTGCTGCTGTTTGAGAATTGAATTTGGGTAGTTTTATATATCAGAAACTTCTTCCTTTACTCTATGGATGATTTCTCTGTGATGTTTACTTTTGTTTTTCCTGGTGATAGGAACTCACACTACTTTGGGATACAACTTTGGATGATGGAGAATGTTTTTCTCTGTATGAAATTTAGGATTTTACTGAGCAATGTATTGTGTGTATTTATTTTTATAGGGTAGCTAACTGCTTAATTTTTTTGATATAGTCCAAAATAGAACATGGGTTAAGAGATTCTGTAATAGTCAGGAAAAATAACAACTTTAAACTCTAAACCAGTTTTTTTAAGTGGGTATTGGAATTCTAGGTCTTTTTTTGTTCCATATTTTTCTTTTCTTTTCTTTTCTTTTTTTTTTTTTTTTTGGTACTGGGGATCGAACTCACGACCTCACACTTGCCAGGCAGGCACTTAAGCCACTGAGCTAAATCCCCGGCCCATGTTCCATATTTTTCATTTCATTTTTCATTTCATGTGGTGGCATGTACCTGTGTTGGAGACAGAATTAGGAGAATTGCTTTAGTTCAGAGTTGAAAGCCAGCTTGGGCCCAATAGTAAGACTCCCATCTCAAAAAAGAAAACCTTTATTTTCACTTTTTAATGTTATGAATCTAGATGAGGAGGGACATTCCTCTAAACATTTTCTTTGAAAACATTACATTTGTCCACATTTTTCATTTTTTGGTTTTGTTTTATAATACTTTTTGGGAAAGGTACTAGCACCCCAAGGAAACAACCTCGGAAGAGCCCATTGGTTCCCCGAAGTTTGGAGCCTCCAGTGTTGGAGTTGTCACCTGGAGCGAAAGCCCAGCTGGAAGAACTCATGATGGTTGGAGATCTCTTGGAAGTGTCTCTGGATGAGACACAGCACATATGGAGGATTTTGCAGGCCACACACCCACCCTCTGAAGACAGATTCCTACATATTGTGGAGGTATGGATTTAATGCTAACATGAATAGTGTTTTTAAAGCTAATTAAAATGTCCTAGTCCCCCCCCCCAAAAAAATGTCCTAGTTCCTTAGAGGTACCACCCATATTGGCAGAGAGTTAGCACAGTAGGCAGTTACCTGTTTGTCTAGCTCATCTATTTAAGCCAGAGCAGATCTACTTTATATCTTTGTGGGGGTTTAATGTAATATTTAATTTTCTAAGAAGGCTATTTCTGTCAAAAATAAGTAGGAGTGGGAGAATTGAAAATCATCTGTTTAGAACAACCTCTACAGTCCAGTCACTGTTGGAAGGCTCAGAGTTAGATAGGAAAGTGTAGTGGTTGAGAGAAGTAAGGGCGTGGTTAGATGCTTGTAGAACTGGGTTAGATGGAAAGGAGGAGTCCACATTTTTATATTATACTTGCGTAGCAATTTGTAATTTGTGATGTTTTGTTTTTATTTTAGTTTACACTTTACTTTTTACTATACTTTTATTTTTGCCATACAGTGCATTAAACACAGGGGCACACTCTTGCTAGGAAAGTGCCCACCATTGAGCTACAACCCCAGGCCCACTTCTCCTGCTGTTATTTTAAATTTTGAGACACAGTCTCACTAAGTTGCCCAGACTGGCCTCAGACTTGTGATCCTCCTTGTCTCAGCCTCTCAAGTAGTTGGACTACAGACATGAGCCACCATTTCTAGCACTGTATTGTGCTTTTATACCCATAATCTCATTTAATGTTTACCATAATCCTGCAGCAAAGGCAGAGGTAGGATAAATGGGGCAAATATTTATTCTGTTCCTCATATGGAGAAATTAAAGATCAAATAGGTGGGAAGTCAGGTCACATACCTAGTAAAATTAAGAGACTTTGATTCTAACTCTGGTTTCTGACTCCTGCTGTTTTATTAGCTTTCTGATTTCTACGTAATTGAAGGTATTATGTCACCAATTGTTGATACAGACACCTTTAGCTTACTACAGTTTGTTTCTGGTTTGCAAGACAAATCTAAAGTAGCCTAATTTAGATACAGTGTTTTGTAGTTTATAAAGTATTTTCTTCACATCCATTATCTCATCTAATCCTCTAGTTCATATAAGGAACACAAAGTATTAAGCAGCGCTGTATATCTTTTTTTTTTTTTTTTTTAATTTTATTTTAAATAGAGTAAAACAAAAGAGGGCAGTACAGAGCAGATCAGAACAGGACAACATAGGCAATACAGTACTTTACATTAAGACAACCGGACATTAACAGTAGCTATCACAGTATCTCTTTCTCTGCTATAGTTGAGCATAGTTTCAAATACAATAATATCAAACATAACAAAATAGTATAAAGCCATTCAAAGAGTGAAAGAATTACAGGGCTTTCTGAACCAAATAACAGAAAATGATCAATGGGTTTTTGGTTTTTTTTGGTACCGGGGATCGAACTCATGACCTCACACTTGCCAGGCAAGCACTTAAGCCACTGAGCTAAATTCCCAGCCCAGTGCTGTATATCTTGTTCAAGGTGTAATAGACTTAAGACATTTATAATCTAATGTACTTTTGAATTCTGTTGATTCTTAGGTTCCTTTCAAAGATTCTCAACTCTCAAATTTGCAAAGAAAGTGAAATTGCAAATTTTTTTTTCTGAAAGAATTTATCGTGTTCACATTTTCATTTTTGTTTTGTTTTGTTTTTTTGTGGTACCGGGCATCAAACTCATGACTCCGTGCTTGCAAGGCAAGCACTTACGCTGCTGAGCTAAATCCCCGGCCCCATGTTCACATTTTTAAATATTTTTTCTTAACATTTCCTTCATTCCTTCTGTTAATGGGCACACTTTTTTTTTTGTCATATAATACTATTTTGTAACCCTTGCTAAAGTCACTACATGCCGTTTATAATTAGATCATGGATACAATTTTATGTTTTCCTGACATTTTGGGGATCGAACTCATGACCTAGTGCTTGCCAGACAGGTGCTCATGCACTGAGCTAAATCCCCAGCCCTTTTGATGATTTCTTAACCACTGAGAATTTGTTGATTTAAAACATTTCTTTTGAGGGGGACTTGCAGTAGATTGAACTGTCAGAGGTGCTCTGTCACTGAGCTGTACTCCAGACCTATTTATTTATTTATTTATTTATTTATTTATTTATTTATTTATTTTTTGCGGTACTGGGGATCAAACTCATGACCTCGCACTTGCCAGGCAGGCGCTTATGCCAATGAGCTAAGTGCCCAGCCCTAGACCTTTTTATTTTTTATTTCAGACAGGGTCTTACTAAACAGTCTGGCCTTGAACTTGGCAATCCTGCGCCTCAGCCTCCTGAGCAGCTGGGGTTATAGATGTGCACCACTGTACCTGGTGCTATAAAACTTTAGTAATGATTAATGAAATCCAGAAAGATTTTTATTTGCATAATTGTACAATTATCTTTCTATTTATGTATTTATCTTCAACAGAGATAGAAAAGTCTATATTAATATATGCTAACACTGATCTCTGGTAGGCTGAAAATAAGTCAGTATCTTATTTAAGATGTCATTATTTTCTCTCTTCAATTATCTATTTGATTTTTGTTGTTGTTTTTGTATTTGTCCTTTTAACCTACTTATTAGGTATCTTTAGAATGACAATTTTGTGTGTGTGTGTGTGGCATAATGTATATATTGAACACAAGACTTACCATTTTAACCCTTACTGTGTGAGCAGTTCATTTGTTAAGTATATTCACAGTGTTACACAGCTGTCACAGTTGGTTTCTGAACTGTTTAGTCATCCCAAACAGAAAACTCTGTACGTGAACAAGTCGTTATTTTTTCCTCCACTTCTTACCTCTCTTCTACTTTCTGTGTCTATAAATTTGCTTCTTCTGGGCCCTTTGTATAAGCAGTTGTCACTGTTTTAAAATGTCTTGCTTTAAAATTGTCTCTAATTTTTGAAGGATGATAGCATGGAAGAGAAACCATTAAAAATGAAAGGAAAAGATTCTTCAGAGAAGAAACGGAAACGGAAGCTAGAAAAGGTAGAACAGCTTTTTGGAGAAGGAAGACAGAAATCCAAGGAGCTAAAAAAAATGGACAAACCCAAAAAGAAGAAATTAAAATTAAATGCAGACAAATCAAAGGAACTGAATAAACTGGCCAAGAAATTAGCAAAAGAAGAAGAAAGAAAGAAAAAGAAGGAGAAAGCTGCTGCAGCCAAAGTTGAACCTGTGAAAGAGAGTACTGAGAAGAAAAGAGAGAAAAAAGTGCTGGACATCCCCTCCAAATATGACTGGTCAGGAGCAGAGGAGTCTGATGATGAGAATGCTGTGTGTGCAGCACAGAACTGCCAAAGGCCCTGTAAGGACAAGGTGAGTTCCATCCGTTTGTACTGGAATGTGAGAGGGTTCAAGGAGTGACAGTTATGGAGACATGTTTGTGAATCCAGGGTCTGGATTCTAGCGTAATATGTTTTCTACAGTTTCTATAAGCTGTTTCAAATAACGAGGCTCCTTGGTCAGTGTGCTTAATAAAATTGTTATATTATAAATCATGTACTTAACACAAAACAGGAGCATAGAAAAGCCATGACATTCCCTTTCAAGCATTTCAAGCATTTCATATGCAGTGTGCAGAACAAGTTTTATAGCTGTACTGTATTTTCCCAGTAAGATAACTCAGAATTAAATATTTTGTCAGCTACAGTGATCCCCCAAAATCCTGGGCCGTTGTTCAGAGCTGCGGGAAATTGCATAAAGATTGTATTGCCAAGATTGAAAGCTTTTTAGTCTCTGTCTTACACACCCTGAATCTATTGTGTACTCTCCTAAATAGAATATAACTTTTTTCCCCCAAATCCTCTGTAACACATAATTTAGCCCTTTGCAGGGCTACATTAATTAAATTAGTTAAAGACTTTCAACCCTAAAATTTTTGTTTTTGAATGCTAAAATTTAAATATAGTAATTCTGTGGTGGCCATTCCTTAGCTAATATCGATAATGTGAATGAACCTCTGAGAAAAACAGTCAAACTTTATGAAAAATATCAGTTCTTTAAATGCTTAGGGGATATCTGTTATCATTCCTGTCAGGGATATTAAAAAGTTAATCATGTTAAGCCAGATGTAATGGTGCATACTTGTAATTCCAGCACTCAGAAGCCTCAGACAGGAAGATCGCCACCAGTTTTAGGCCAGCCTGGGTTACGTAGCTGAGTTCAAGGCTGGTCTGAACTATTTAGTGAGTCTCTGTGCCCCACCATAAACGTTAATCATTTTAATTTATTTGTAACAAATTATTTTATTTTATTTTATTTTATTTTATTTTAATTTAATTTATTTTTGCAACTGGGGATTGAACTCACGACCTCACGCTTGCCAGGCAGGCGCTTATGCTACTGAGCTAAATCCCTGGCTAATCATTTTAATTTATTTGATATTTAGAATTTAAGTAATTGTTCAGTTTGAAAAAATGAACAGAATAAAACTGCATCACTGTTTTTTGTATATTGTGCCCCCACTTACCTCCTCAATCAAATACATAGTTTTAGAGCTAAGGGAACCAACATGTCATTTTGTTTAGGCTTCTTATTTTACAAGTGATGAAACTGGGACTCAAAATAAATGATGTGACCAAAGTTATATAGCTAACGTAGCAAAACCCTTCAGAATCTGACTTAAGGGAAATTGAGATGTAAGTACAAAAGCATACCCCAAAGCTAAATGACACCTATATTTTAAGTTAGGCTTGTTAGAGGCTTTCCTTTATTTTTAGAGAATAGTTCTAGGGTAAAATGCAGATCCCATAGTCTATTCTTTCAGAGATAACAGCTATGAATATTTTAACATATTTCCCTCTTATCCTTTTTCTATAATTTGTTTTGTATTATTGTCATACTGTCATTCACTTTTATATCTTGTTTTACTAGTTTCAAGTATATTTCCCTGTACTGTGAACATTTTAAAGCATTTTAGTAGATTCATTGTATGTAAATTATTTTTATCTTTCACTTTGAATTCATCTGAATTTTTTATTAGAATCTGTTGAAGGGTTTACTGTTTATCTTTGGGTACTAAAGTATTAGCAGTTCAGTATTGGCAGAATCTTCTCCTTTTTACTTAATTTTATGATAGTGTCAAGACTAGCAGTAAGATAATTGTTTTTTTCTTAAACTTTTGATCAAATTTTTCCTGTTTATATCCATTATGAACCTTTTGTCTTTTTTCTCCTTTCCTTTATGAGTTAATCTTTCCGTTCTCTACTCAGCTTTTAAATGTGATTCAGTTCTTCTATAATCCTACATTTTCTTGTAGCACATAAACATTACAGGCAGTTTCTTTTTCATTTGCCACAAAATTAAATATAAATTAACATGTCTTGCTTACCCAGAGGGTTAAAAGGAAAAGGTAAAATAATTTCTGTGAAAAGGTAATGGAAAATGCAGTGTAAGTGTTAAGAGATGAAATAAAGCCTTCATTATTTTTAAATAAACCCAAGACTTTGTTTCTAACATTCTAGGGACATTTTAAATACATTTTAATGAAATTAGCTGAGCATTCAGAGAAAATATCTCTTTTAAGCTGTCAAAGATACCTTGTCATTAGCTAAAATCAATGTATTATTACATTTCTGTGTTTAAGCAAATTATTTCAGATTATGAATATTTTAACTATCATTATTGTTTTTCAATTTTTACAGTTCCCCACATTTGTTCCTGATAATTTTGTTACATAACAAGTGTGTTTCTTTAAGAACTTCTGTAAAGAATTTTCAGCTTTCTCAATTTGTACTGGATATCTCCAAAGAAACCTAGTTAATACACAGCATACATGGTCAGCAAGAGGATAGAAGAATGCTTTTTAGGCAAATCTGTTATAAAAATACCAAGCAGCAAAAACTGATTTCTAGAGTTTATTTGTTTTTAGGGAAATGTACCTTTACCATTTCTCTAACCAGTAATTACTGTTGGTTTTTTTCTAAAAGTATGCAGATTGAGAAGTGTCTTTATAAAAATGAGAAGAATATTACTTAGACGTACCTAACATAAATTCCATGAGGTTTTTAGAAAGAGGAAAGATAATACCAGGATGACGTAAAGGGTTTCATCGAAGTCGTATCTTTCATCAATTAACAAATTAAAGCCAAAATTAATTTTCAACACAATAAAGAACTGTTGTGAAAAAGTTTCAAAAATCAGCAGCTTTCTCTTCCTGCAGCCTGTCCCTTTATTCATTCATACTGGTACCAAGAATAAAACAAGTTAACTTTGAAAGAACAAATTATTTTGGGCTTATATTTAAATAACATTTTTCAGTGTTAAAGTACACATTTATTCCTTGCATATATTAAAATGGACTTTTTCCCCCCCTCTTTTTTTAGAAAGAGGGATACTAAGTATAGAATCCAGGGACTTTGCACTGAACTATACCCTCAGTCCTTTCATTTAGTTTTTCTTTTTTTAATTTCTGTTTGAGATAAGGACTCACTATGCAGTTCAGGCTGGCCTTAAACTTAACTTTGTAGCCAAGGCTGACCTTGAGCTCCCAAGGATCCTCCTGCTTCAGCTTCCTGAGTGCTGGGATTACAGGTGTGTGCCACATGATCAGCTTGCTTTCATTGAATTTTGAGACAGAGTCTCTGTAAGTTGCTACATTGCCCAGGCTAGGCTTGAACCCAGCAATTTTCCTGCCTCATCCTCCCAGAGTACTGGATTATAGGCATTTGCAACCATGCACAGCTTCTCTTCTGTTTTTCACTCTTTTTGTGAGCTTTTTCCTTAACCATTACTACTTTTATAAGAAATTTGGGGCCAGGGATTTAGCTCAAGGGCATAAGCGCCTGCCTTGCAAGCATGTTGTTGTGAGTTCGATCCCCGGCACCTAAATAAATAAATAAAATAAATTATTGTATGCCTGTAAGAGAATGATTCCATTAAAAAAAGTTTAGCATAGTGAATTTAAAGATTTAAATTTATAATTTGTGTTTGTCATGTGTACCATTTGTTAACCATTCTGATACTAAAAAACTTGTGTGAGGGTTTTGCCTTATCCAAAGTATTTATATCACTGGTAGCTTTACTAGTTCATAGCTCTTTTCTACATAGATTCTCAAAGGCTAGATTTAGTAAAGTATAACATATATGTGATACTAAAAATAAAGGTAACCAGCCACCCCATTTTGCCTGAGCACTGAAAGTTCCACATATTTGGAAATCTTTTGGGGGGGTACTGAGTAGTGATCCAGGACCTCCTAGCACTTGCCAGGCTGATGCTTATGCATCTGTATTCCTGGCTGGAAATCTCATTCTTGCGCATACTGGGAAAGTTAGTCATTTAATGGTTAGCACATACATACTGTGTGTGTGTATCTTCTTTTCCCCAAAGAAGACGTAGCTGGAAAATAATCAGTCTTGAAAACTATACAGATCAAGAATGCCAGCCCCAGTTGGCCTGTCTTGGCCTGACATGCTTATATAGGAGCCACCAAGCAAGAACTGTGATGGTAGGTAAGTCAAAGACAGGCTGAATGGGGCTGGCATTTTTTTATGCACCTGTTTCTTTCCTTTCCTTTCCTTTCCTTTCCTTTCCTTTCCTTTCCTTTCCTTTCCTTTCCTCTCCTCTCCTCTCCTCTCCTCTCCTCTCCTCTCCTTTCCCTTTCCTTCCTTCCTTCCTTCCTTCCTTCCTTCCTTCCTTCCTTCCTTCCTTCCTAAGTTTATTGGTGCATTTTAGATATACATAGTGTTCACATTTGGGTGGTATTTTTGATCTCTAGCTTTCAAGGCTATTTTCCCCCTAGGTCTTATTTTCAAGAAAACACCAGTACAATATATGTACAAAGATTCTGAATATATGTTGTACTTCACTAAGTGAATTGTATTGTTTTTGGGGGGGGTACTGGAATCAAACTCAGGACCTTGCACTTGCCAGGCAGGTGCTATGTACTGAACTATATCCCTTGTCCTGTGTTCATTTTCAGAGCTAGCTTTTACAAAGAACATTGGCGCAAGAGACTAAATGCCAAAATAATTTTTAAAAATCTGTTGAGTTAGGTATAGCCCAATGACTAGATTTTCTTTTTTTTCTCCAGTGCATAATATGCTCTAAAAAAATGAACAAAGTATCATATGTCAAGTATTTTTTTCTTAAGTGTAAATACAAAATCATACAGCAAAACAGAAATGTTAAACTAACATTGTTTTCTCATTTAATATAGTTCTGTCTGTCATGCTGGGGATTGAACCCAGAGTCTTGTGCATGCTGAGCAAGTGCCTACTGCTGAGCTTTGTCACCAGCCTGAATTAGTATCTCTCTCTGTCTCTTCATCTGCCTCCAACTTCTCTGTACTGGGGATTGAACCCAGGGCCTTTGCACTAACCAGCCCTTTTAAATATTTTATATTTTGAGACAGAGCCTCACTAAGTTGCCCAGGCTAGGCTCAAACTCAAGATCCTCCTACCTCCCCCACACAGAGTGCTGGGGCTACAGGCATGCACCACTGTGCCAGGCTTCCATATTTCTTTTTTAAATAGACATTTCCCCCTAGATCTGAACTCAGTAACCCATTGTGCTGTAACATGAGATCTGCTATCTGTTAGTGATTGAAAAGCTCATAGCCAAGAAGTTTTTGTTGTTTTCTTTTGGTCTTTCTGTTTGCCATATTCCCCAAGTTGGCCCCAAACTCCTGGGTCTCCTGCCTCAACCTCTAGCGTAGCTGGGACTACAGACAGACACATCATCACATCCAGCTTTTTGTGAAATTTAAATAATTATTTTTGTGCTTCCTAAGCACTTCTCCCAAAAATAATGGCTATTAGAACTTAATATATGATTAGCTAAATTCTGTTTTTGAGTTCTCAGGCTACCACATAGTCTGTTTGCCCCATGTGAGAATCTTTCAAGGATTTAATTGATGATCTAAACTTTAGTTTGCTTTGTGTGGGCCTTTTGAAGTAGAAATGAAACTCAAGTTTGATTGTTAACATGGTAAAAGAAAATATTTCCTTGCTATATTATCAAGGTAAACTGTTATATATGACCCATAGGTTTTATATATATATATATATTTTTTTTTTTTCCTTGAAATAATGGAAGAACTAGACTTAGGAAAGCAATTCTAGTCAAAATCACAAAAGAGAAAATACTGCCTACCTTATTTAAAAGGGAATGATAGATTTAATTTTGGGAAACTAGAAATCAGGGAGTATACTGCACTGCAAAATTAGTTTTAAGATGACATGGGGCTCTTTTGTTGGCAAATACTTACAAATTAGTAACTTTATTACTGATAAAGTTACCCAATGGATTAGTACAAATGGGCTCTAGATTGAATTAAGAGAGTTGGACGCAGGGCTAGCATGATAAAACAGCATAAGTCTTAAATGTAGGCAGCTCATAGAAATACAGATTATCTTTACCAGCTTCAAACAGTCAAAACACTCAGCTGAAGTTCATCTTCTATCTAGTTAATATTTTGTAAATTATTTGCTTGCAGCATCATTATTTTGTTATTCAGAAGCCATTATTCCCGATTTTTGTTTCTGATTCATTTGCTCCAACAGAAATAATATGATCAGCTATTTTATTTCCTGCACAGACTTCAGAAGTAAAATACCATGCAGTCACACAGTAAAAGTGGATTTTGAAGTGGGTGTGGTAGCATGTGCCTATAACCTCATTACTCTGACAGGAGGATTGCAAGTGTGGGACCAGCCTAGGCAACTTAATGATTAGGGAGTTCCTGTCTCAAAATGAAAAATGAGCCGAAGGGAGTGTAAAGAAAGGCCTATCAAAAAACCAAACAAAAGGACCGGGGGTTTAGCTCAGCGGTACAAGTGCCTGCCAGGAAAGTGCCAGGTCATGAGTTCAATCCCCAATACCAAAAAGAAAAAGAAAAAACCCAAACCCCCAGGAATTTAGAAAGGAATTGGTAAGTTGCTTTGAATTTACAGGAAGCAGAATCATAAAGAAGGTGTATTTGCAGTCAAATTTATGATATGTAAGAATCATTCTGGTCTGCCTGGCAAGCATGAGGTCATGAGTTCAATTCATTCAATTCCCAGTAGCAAAAGAAAAAAAAAGAGAAAGAAAGAGTAAGAAAGAAAAAAGGATCACTCTGAGGCAAGCCCTTAATCCCAGCTACTTAGGAAGCTGAGGCTGGAGGATTTCAAATTCATGGTCAATCTGTGCAATTTAAGGAGACTCCATCTTAAAATAACACAACAAAGCAAAACCATACTTGGGAGTGATTAGAAATGTCAGCTTCTGGCTCATATTTCCAGATACTTTGAGTCCATAGATTTGCAATGATTCCCAGGTGTATTTTCAAGAACATGGGGTAATTTTAATGCAAGTGGTCTACATGGTTTGAAAAGCGGTTTCACAGGCAGAGAAACTGAACCTCACCACAGAGTAGTTAAGTAACTTGCCTGAAACGACAGACATCAGAGTTCAGTGATCTTTACATTATAACACTGTCCCTTGAAATCTGTAATTCTAGAATAGGAATAATAAAAGCAAAAATATTGTACAAATTGTTTTTCCCATCCTTTATTACAAGCCTAAAGCTACTGACATAATTACAATTTCAGTAATTTTTATGGAACATAAAAACAACTACTTTGAAGATAATATACAATATATTAACCATTGTTAATCTTCTATTATGTTGATTTGAAATTTTGAATCATTGTTCTTAACTCTTTTTTTGTTTCAAAATTTAAAAAAAAAAAAACATGAAAACTGATTTTGAAAATCACTCTTTCCCCAAATGGAACTCACTTACCTAACCAAAAACTCCTTGTTCTTTCTCATAAGCTGTGCTGAGGTGCTTCTCTGATCACTTTGTATTCCTTACTTTGCTGTGTTATCTTGTTAAGCAAAGAATTAAAGTGGCTTTCTCTGTTGCCAATGAAATGATCAACTTTTATATTGGAGAGGGGAAGAATAACTGCTTTTGTCTTAAAGTGCTTACCTACCATGACATTAGGTATAAAAATAAACACAATCACTTTCTGAATATAAAAGTCACTTTATTATTAACAGCAAGTCCAAGTCTTAACATTACCAAACTACAGTCCTTTCCTAGACTCCTGCAATCACGGTATTCTCTGAAGGTTCAAAATTTGCTGGGCATCTCTCATTGACACCTACTGGTTACCTACGTTTTAATTTTAAACCCAGAGTGATCTATTGACCTGTGTCTTTGACTGTTATAATTGGTTAATTTGTAAGATTTGACCTCTGATATTTGCTAACTTTTTGTAGGGAGTTGTATTTGTAACGGAAGAAGAGAAGAATAAAAAATATTAGTTTAAAAAGTGGCCTATGTGACTGCTTTTCTAAAAAAGGTATTTAATGCTCTTAGTACTTTGGCTTATCTCTTTGAAATAAAGCTAATACACAGGATTGCCTTCACATTGTTGTACTCTTCCTTTCTTGATTGATAATTGCATTGTCTTAGAGCCTAGACATTGTTAATATTAGCTAAAACTACTTGGCTGCTCTATTAGAAGTTTCTTTTTTGTCAAGTTTTCCCCAAACATGTTTCTGCCTCTCAAGAAAGCCCTGGTATTTATGAGGTAATGGAGTACCTACCTAAGAGGCCTAATTTTGTGGACACACTATGGTGGAATATAATTTTGGGGTATTAACTTCTCAGCTTCTTTCTTTGGAAAATAACCCCATAAGAAGTCATTGTCTGTCTCTGGACATCCCAGTTTTTTGCTATCATTTAAGCCAAGAAAGCTCTTTGGTTTGCTTTTATGCTAGGTTTAATGTTATGTAACCTAACATTACCCAATCTTGTCTTCTACAGGTAGACTGGGTACAATGTGATGGTGGCTGTGATGAGTGGTTTCATCAAGTTTGTGTGGGTGTATCTCCAGAAATGGCTGAAAACGAAGATTACATCTGTATAAGCTGTGCAAAGAAGCAGGGGCCAGATAGCCCAGGTCACGCGCCACCTTCTTCCTTCATAATGAGCTACAAACTGCCAATGGAGGATCTTAAAGAAACCAGTTAGCAGATGCTTGGTTAGTTTGGGACATGGAGGGACTGGACCATGTTGAGACCTTAGTTACACAGTAGAGTGGTTGAGATCCACTCAGAATGTTGCTTCCAAAGATGAACAGCCTTCCAAGAAAGTCCTCTTAGTACCAGCTTCCCCTTTGCATGGACTGTGTGGGCTATATTCTCTATCAAACACATCTGTGCAGAGGATGTCCTCTTTGGTACAGCAGCCAGTATTTCAACTCATGTCTCTTGAGTATGGTTTACTGGATTAAGGCCAGACACTTGATAGAGCTCACAGCTGGCTGGTTGGCTTGGGTGTGCTAGCAGGGCATGTAGGATGTGGCTTAAGGCCAGCCGATATTAGAGGCTTGTAACTTAGCACTACCATCTGATGGTACTGATTGCTTGAATCTCCTTAGTTGGGATAGTTGGAGAGGAATCAGAGTACAACTTTCCTACCACTATTACCTGGTATTTAATGTTCCATCAATACAACTATAAGGAACAGGTCAAAGTTACTCTTAGAAGTAATGAGAGAGTAGTCCAGTCTGTAGACCTCAGCTGCTTGTGCTTATTTATACCAAGAAGAAAATCCCAAATAAGAGAACCTTGCACCATCTGGTTGGATCACCTTATTTTCTAAGCAGAAGGACAACTATACTGGATGCTGGGAAGAAGACTTTTTCTTATTTCAAGGCAAAAAGCTGCCTTTTTTTTTTTTTTTTTCATTTGAGAAGTTTGACTGTCTTGTGTACATTTTAGAGAAGAGCAGGTACATGAATCCAAACTTCTTAAAAAAGAAAAGTAAAGAAAAGTAAAAGCAAGAAAAAGAAGAACAGAATGTCTTTCTGAGCCACAGCTTGCATGCTTTCTGGGAGACCTTCATTCACAAGTATTCTAGATACCATCTGGCTTTAGGCATGACCATGAACAAGACTACCATCAGCTTCTTGCCTTGCGGCTCTGACCCGATGTTTGCAGTTCCCAACTTGGCAACGTCTGAACATGACCCACAGCAAATGCTGTTGAATAATCCCATGACTTCATCAGAGAATGTGGGCTTGTAGTACCTCTGCGTGATAAAGTTGTTTTAGTAAATCCATTTTTAAAAAGGAAAAAAAAAGAACTGGTTTTTACTTTTTTCTAAATGTGTGACTACTGACTGTTCAATAAATAGATTATTTTTTTTAATATACATATATGAATATATAAATATATGTATATATTATATATAATATTTACTGTTACCAGCAGCATATGACAAGAGTTTTAGCATCAAAAATCCATTTGGGAGGTTGCTTTTTCTTTTGTGCTTTTGATAAGGATTTCCCATTCCTTCTTTGTAGTACAAGGAGTTAGCATTCCCTTCTTCATCCATTTTGGTTTTGTTAGAATAGATAATTGTATTTTCTTTGTGTTTGTGTGTTGGGACTTGTTCCTGTCTGTTGGGAAACTTGGTCTTAACTCTAGTTTGTGCTGGCTGTTGTTTCTTTTGTATGTGACTGTTTGAAACTATGGTGCTGTGCTTTTCCTTCCCAGTGTGTTTTTTGTTCCTGTTAGGTGAGCTGTATATAAACTGTTACTGGAAGGAGACTCTTTTCTTTTAAAGGACAAAAGATAAGTTTTACTAAAATTAGTGTTTTGTCTCACTATCCTATGTTCTTTATTTTGGTTTAAAAATCTGTGGTTTGACTTAAATGTATTAGTTGTCCTTTTTTTTTTGAAGGGGAGGTTGGCATGGACCTAGAACAGTTTGTCGTCTCCTCTTCCTTTTCTGTCCCAGTCTTTTTAAAAGAAATGTCTTCTAGTAAATAGAAGTGAAATGTACTGTCCAGTTACAGTGTGAGTAGGTATGAGATTTAACTCAAAAGGCATCTTCTTAAAGAAAAAGAGGTTTCATATAAAATCCAATTTCTGTAAATTTTTCTCTGTGGTTCACTACCTATTGTGTGTGCTCATTCTTCTTTTAATACTGGATAACATTTGAATGTTTTGACCTGTTAAGGGATTTGTAAGTGTTGCTGTGTGCTATGTCTTCTGATTTCATCTCAAGTATATAACTTAAAACTTCAGTGGACATTGTGAGGAAACTAGTTTTCATTTGCTGAACTACATATAGATTATCACTTAAGAATTTTGTCTGAGTAATATTATAGAAGAAAGCACAATATTTTTTTACCGTTTGGTCTTTGTAAATGTCTTTAAATATTTATGGGTGAAAAATTCAAAAATAAGTGATGGGTATACAGAATACATTTAAAAATTTGATTTTCCATTCCTAGTCACCAGGGGACAGTTACGAGGATGCTGAGAAAGGTTGGTATCTTGAAGTGTATAGTGGATGGATAGGTGGCGGTTTGGAGTAATTTGTATGCTTGCTATGGTTTGTGACTAGAGGAGACCTGGAAAACAAGACAGTCATCTTTTGATATTTTGAAACTTAAGTTTTTCATTTAATTGATAATAGGATATTTTCTATAGTTACTTGGAGGACTTAAAAGTCTGTCTTGAACCACAGATTTAGGCAAAGGCTGAAAAGAATAGAAGAAAGAAATTAGTCCTACCTTCTCCAAAAAAATCTGCAGTTTTGAAATTAATGAAATAAGATTAATCTAAAGAAATATTGGTGTTGTAAAGCATTAATTTTACTTTAAGAAAATACATTTGCAACCAAATTTACTCTTCTATACTGTTAATATTTTATAAAAACCTTAATTTAAAAGATTTCTGTCCCATTCCTATTTCCTCAGAGTTGAATTCTTCATCATTCATATTTTAACCTGTATTTAATTCTTTCAAAGTATTTCTCATTACTGTCATTACAAATATCTTAACAAAGTTAATAGACAAGTGAAAAAATAAAAAGGTATTTGATAATTCCTCAAAGGATCAGAATTTTACAAATCTCTAAATTTAGAAGTGCAAGTATAATATCAATAGTTAGCTCTCCTACTGGGAAGAGGTGACATTTTCCTCACACATGCTTGTTTCACTTCCTGACTGTTATTGCAAACAGCCATGTTGAAATGTAGATCCTGGGCTCCCTCTCTGAGCTGCTCCAAACCAGCTTTGCCTTGCATGACTCAAAATTGTGCTTTAGTAAAATTATGAATTACTGCATGTCATACTTTGAATAATTGAGAAGGTAAACATTTAATCTGATTGCCCACGAGCTAATAATCAAAAACATGCTAAATGCCAGTAGATCTATAAGGTTAGCATGGTTTTACCTGTGTTTTTCTTCTATTCTTCTCTGCTTGTCATTAACAGGTATCCAAGAAATGTCAGTTAATTTTTTTCTTAATCATTAATTTTAGATGCAGTTCAGTTCCATACTTATCAGTATTATAATTCTGTAGTACATTTGTGTGTCAACCAGTACTTACATTTGGAGGATGAAAGGAAAAATTAAAATCTGTCTTGCAAAGTATGATATCATCCACTTTAAAAAGAGAAAAGTAATATTGGAGTGGGATTTTAAAATTGTAAATTATAGAAAATTGAACTGTTGAAGTCCCACATTTAACCAGGTTCAATAAAGTTTCACATGTGAATAATAGCTTCATACATGTGTAGAAAATTGCCTTTGCTCTAAGTCCTGAAGTATCCCTTTGTCCTGAAGTAAGCCTTTTGAAATCACTCCACCTCCTTCATTTTCTTCCGCTTCCTACCTCCTCCTCCTTTTCCTCCTCTTCCTTTCTGTTACTTCTTCCTCTTTGTTGCTTCTTCTCTGTCCTCATTCCTTCTTCCTCCTCCTCTCTCCTTCCTCTTCCTCTTTATTCCCCCTTCCTCTGCTAAGTGGTCTTTGTAACATAAGTGGGAAAGAATGGATGTTAGTGTATTTTTGGAATTGCATCTTCCCTTGACCAGGATCATATCTAGTCACTGCTATGCACCCTAAGATGGGCACTAGAGAAGGATCTGATAGGTTTTTAAAGATTTATCCTGCTTGCTGTTATTTTTACAGTACTTTGGTTGTCTGAACAGGAATGTCTTTTGTAAAGTCAAGACCTTCTGTGGATTATCCCCTTCCATGTTTATTGAAAATTTATCAGGGTTATTGGTGGTGCTTTATAAAAAGCATAACTTGATTTCTTGATTTTTTAAAGCATGTTTTCTGTTTTATTTTCTGAACGAATATAGTTACATTATATCAGAAAAAAATTTTAGAAGTGTGTTTACATATAGGTATGCATTCGGTTTTTCCATCCCCACTTTTAACCCTAGCCCTTGTCATTTACATTGGAAGCAACTTTAAATGGCAACAAAGTAAATTTTGGTAGTGTGTTGATAATCCTGAGGAAAATTAGTAAGTATATGGGAACCACTTTTAACTTGTGCCAGAGCAGTTTCTAATATTTTATTTTCTAATTATAAACTGAGTTGAAATAATTTTGCTTGTTCATATGATCACCTTATTGATGAGAATAGCTTTTAGGAAAGTGTGAAGTAGAAATCATTCCTGCAGATTTCACTTATCCTGTGTTTTTATCAAGAAACCAGTGATGATCAGCAAACATTTTCTCACCTTTGGTTCTTAAGAAATACATCCCTTTTCCGTGAACCAGTAAAAGGGAAAACAAGGAAATACCTTCCTTTTTTCTTTGGCCTCTGAATTCTCATGAGTTCAAACTCAAGTTGCTTCAAGAAAGTAAATGGTACTTCCCCCGCCTCCCTCCTTTCCTAAGCATACTAGATTGTCCCAAGTATGATTTCTTTTTGGGGTTGGGGGAGGACGAGAAATCAGACTCATCATCTCACACTTCCTAGGCAGGTACTGTGCCACTGAGCTATATCTCCGGTGATTGTCCCAAGTATATGGGATAGATCATTGCTAAAAATTTTAAGGTTTTGTGTGCCGTGAAATTTGGTCTCAGTTTCATGAATTGTGTGATTATATATGTGCGTATTGAGAGGAAGTTAGTTGGATGTAGGAGGGAAAAAGTTGGTTTTCTCTTAACTTGGAAAATATTCTTGATGGCAACAAAAATGATATTTGAAATTTCATGAGATGACAGGTCCTGACCTTTGTAAAAATTACATGCACTCCCCCTAGTTTAGATCAAGTATTTCTTGGGCCTTTGACATTGTGGTTAATGCCAGTAAATGGAAGATCCTGAATTTCTTCATGGAAAACTTAAATATTGACTGGAAGATCATGCAAGATGAAAGTAGAGAACAGTATTAGGTGTGATTAAAAAATATGGGGGATGTTTAAAATGTTATAGGAAAAGACACATTGCTGTTAATCTCTCGCAAAGTGTTTCCACTTGCTTTGAACACACGTCCCATCGTTCTTGTCACTTTCCAAAGTGGACTTTCTCATAGTCCATTTCATGAATGTCTTTAGTTGTGCTGTTATGGTTGTCTTGGTGTTCTGAATAAACTCAAAAACATTTACCTTTCATGGCCATTTTGACTTTGGGGAAAGAAACAGAAGTCACATGGTACCAGATCAGGTGAACAGTGTGGGTGAAGGTACTCTGTTGTGTTTTACAAGCATGCCTTTTCTATTGGATGGCACTTAGCAGCAGAATTCTCTCTCTCTCTCTCTCTCTCTCTCACACACACACACACACACACACAGACGCACACACACGATTTATCACACCTCAAATCACAAGAAAGATTTCTAGAACTGCTTCAAAAAATTACAAGAAAATTGGAGTAAGTGTGTTTAAAGCAAAGGGCAGTGTTTTGAAGGGGATAGATGGAAGTGTGTCTTTTCACTGTAATAAATTTATTCACCATGTATTTCTGTCACCCTCTGTACAAAACAATATAGCCAGACACTATATGAATAAACTTTAGAGTAATCTTGGAATTTCTTGATTCTTCTCACCTGGTTACTGTTTAAGGCATATTTCCACTGTATTTTTGTGAGAAAAAAGGATTTAATTAATAGTTCTATATGTCATAGTCCCGTGGATTTTATGAGGCAAACTTTTTGTTTTTAAAAATTTTTATTGGTATATGTTTGCATTATGTAATGATTATATTCATCATGAGAAGTTGGCACATATACATATCTTAATCCTTTTCTTCTACTTCCTCTCCCTTCTTGCCCCCTCTATCTCTAGACCCCTTTCCTATTTGCGAAAGAACTGCCTTGCTGTTTCCCGTTACCTGTCTTTTGTTTTTCTCTTTATTTATATTTGGGTTTCTCATAGAAGAGAAACCACAGGCGAGACTTTTTTTGGCTCGACTTTAGAGCTGTCCCGTGTACCTATCAGTGGAAAGAAAGGCCCCACAAGAAGATTCAGAAATGACTAGGTGGTTCCAGCTGGTGAATGTGTACTATGCGAAATTTTTGAGTTGTAAGAGACATAGAGATGAAATAAGAATTTTTCTGTAGATCTAAAAAAAAACTTTCTTTCAAAAGGTAAGATAAGAATCTGAGAATTATGTAAACTAAAGAACACTGGATTTAGGAATCAAGTAATCTAGGTTTTAGCAGTATCTATCTATGGCCATGTGTCAACTGTTTGGGCCTCAGTGTCCTGCCACATGCAGATTTATGTGAATTCAAAGAAATCTAAGTCATAGTCTCTTTCCTTGATAAACTAGGACACAGATGATCTTTTAAGTGTATTTCTTCCTAACAGGTTAGGTAATTGAAAGAAAGAGTAGACCAAGTGAGTTAATTTTCTACGCTCAACCTCATCAGAACGTGGGTCTCTTCCCTCTCCATGTTATGTTGCAGCCAGTAGGCTGCCTGGCCACTTGCTGCCTTGGTCTTTCTGACCTTGCCCTTCCATGCTCTCTAATTAAGGATAAGCTTCATTGAGACACAGAACACTTATGGCCGATACTTATTTTTTAGACGAGATGGGGCGCGTCCAGGGTGGAATGACTATAGACTCAGTATTCATTTTAGAATTCAATGTGACAGTTGAAATACATCTAGTCTTGGTCACCGCCCCGTACTTGTGTTTTGTTTGTTTGTTTTTCGTGAAACCACCTTCACTCTAGAGTTGCAGCTGGAACACTGAGACCAGTTTAATCCACTTTGTTTTCCATCCCTGTGTGTGTGTACTGCTGCCTTGGAAGGAGAAACACATCTGGTCATCAGTACTTGCTCATATTGTAAGACTGTTACCTGCCTTCCTTAATCTATTTGCTATTGCTGAATGCCCTGTTAGTTCTCTGTGCAATGGAGGTCTTCCCTGCTCTTTGTAAATACTTTCGTGCTTCTTAACTAGTTGGAACTTGGCTCTCTCAGCTCCTTTTATCTTCAAGAGTTACTTTAGTGGAAAGTGCCTTGTTCTTTGATCTTTCATTATACTTACTCTTGAACCTCAAGCAGCCTCCTATTTCTTTCTTTTTTTTTTTCCTTGTACCAGGAATTGAACTCATGACCTTGTGCTTGCTAGACAGGCGCTTACACCCCTGAGCTTAAACCCTGGCCCCTGAGCCTGCTGTTTCTTTAGCCGCTGTTTTCCTCCAGTTGGTTCATTCTAGCTTTACTCCTGTAGTGTACACTGGCCTGTCAGTTACCTATAGTCTGCTGTTTTCCATCATTCTGACTCTCTGGAAACTTTGCCTGGATCGAGCAAATAGCCATCTGACTTACTTGCTTTTGTGGGTTGTGTACTACCAAGTACACACCATTGATAGGTAGCACTACAGATTGCCACAGATGGCTGGGTTCTCAAAGCAATTTAGTACCTTCGCAGGTCCAGCAACTTCTTTGGTTCTTAGAGTATTTTAGACTTTCTCCTCCTTAATATCCGAGCTTATATATCCTCCCACATTTGAAGCCTTCTAAGCCTGCTAAACACCGAAGAAATTGAAACACGAGAGCTCTAGGCTTCTTTAGTTATCTTTACTGTAAGCATCTTTCTCAACGTGGGCTTGTCTCCACTATTTCCTGACTTTGTCTTCTATAGCCAGGCTCCACCTGTTGTGTTGAGGCATTCCTTGGCTCTTTCTAACCTGACTTTTACAAACTTCAATATCCCACTGAAGTTATTCCTACTGAAGTTAGTGTGAGCCCCGTGTTGCTCAGCCCAGTGGGCACCTTAGTTCTTACTCCACCTTTCTTCAGCATCTGACATTGTTGTCTATTCCCCCTTTTTAAAAACTTCATTGGTTACTACTTTTTAATTTTTTTAACATATTTAAAGTGATCTATTCAGGACTGTACATGGACATCCTAGTCCTCTTCCAGTTACCATTTTTATTAGTTCCCCAAGTCTTTATTACCTGCCCATGCTTGCTTTCTGAGTTTTTAGATCAACTGTGGCAAACATTTCTATTGTACTTGTTTTATTCACTCCAGATTCCTTGAGTCAAAAACCAAGCATATCTTCTACCCCAGTTGGCTCCCTCTTACATCAGTGCCTTTTTTTCCTGTTTGGAAAAATGGCCACTGTGGCATCTTAGTTCATGAATGCTTTTGTTTGCAAACAATTTAGTTATGAGCAAAAGTAACTTCTGTTTTTGTTTGTGAACTTTGTATCAACTGATAAACGCAACCGTGGCCATTTTCCTCCCACAAACATGAACTGGCCATCTTTTCCAGAATCGTTGAAAGAATTCTGTTCGTGAGGTAGCACTGTGGTTGTCCAAGCCAAAATCTTCGATACTACCATAATATTCTTTCTGCCCACTTACTTTTCATATGCAAGTAGGTGGTTATTAAATCCTTAAAGATTGCTTATCTTTTGTCTTCATCTATGTTGCCATTGTGATGCAGTGGTTCAAGCTCTCATCACTTTTCACCCAAAGTTGTTTTCCTAGTAGTCTTTGGCCTAGTCACTGTAGTTGTCTCAAGAGTGTGTCTGTTCTGTTCCTTACTTTGTCCTGTAGAATATGCCTCTCTCTCTGTAAGCTCATCATCTACACATACTCTCAGTCACTGTTCTTCTACCATTATGATTTTCACTTTACAAATACCGAGCTTTCCCTTTGGAATGTTCTAGCTTTCTCCTTAAGATGTCAACTTAAATGCTACTTTTTCAGATGTTCTCATTCTGTCTCACAATAGCCAGTAATTCTTTTTGGAGAGTTTGCAATAAAGATTTGTAAGTTCCATGAGAGCAGGGGCCTTGTTTCCTTTATCCTTCTGTATCTAGCAGCTAGAGCAATACTATGTATATAATACTCAGACTATAAACTCTGGTTCAGGCCTTTTTCTCTGTTATTGTCCCTTTGTGCTGTTCTTTCTGTTTGGACTGCCATACCCTCAATCTATCCTTCCAGCTTACTACCTCCTCTTAAGAATTCAACTCATTCTCAAACTCTTCCTTCAGGTTACTCTTCCTATCTGATACAGATATTTTTTTTTCTGTCACTCTTGACAACATTTAGACTATGCAGTGGTTCTCATTGTATGGTTTTTGGATTGGCAGCATCAGTATCACCAGAAATATTGTTAGAAATGCAGAATTTGGGGCCCCAACTCAAACATCTTAAAAACTCAGTCCAACAACCTGTGTTTTTAGCCATCCATATAATTATGGTATTGGAGGAATTTGAGAACTACTAAAGCAGTGACGGCCAACCTTTCAGAGCTTTCCATGATGAACAGCCAGCTGCAGCACAAGTGCTGTAAGTTCATCACCACTGCACTATAGTCCCCACAATTATAGCTCTGTCATCTAACATTGCCTAGAAGAAAGACTATTTGAATTACAAGAGCTGTCTTTCTGTTGCCTCATCATCCTGGTTCTTTTGAGGATGTCCTTTTATTTGCCTTTCTGGCAGCCTTTCAATATTTGAGGATAACCATTATTTCCCTGTCAACTCCGCTGGTTTATTATCGTTAATTCTTTCCCATGTGCTATGGCTTTGAATCTCTTTACATTATTCATTGGATTTCTCTGAACAAATTCCAACTTTCTGTCTTAAGTATGTAGTTAGTGTACCCTCAGCTTTCAAGCTCTAATTCTTAGTAAGACTGTCTTTATAAATCACCTAAGACAGTTTATAATGAATATGGTTAGTGTTTCATTTGTACATTTGGATGTGTTCAGTGGAAGCCAAAGGTACTTCAAAGCTGTGTATGTTCACTACCTCAAGGGACGTAGCCTTAGTAACATGTAATTCAGTAAAATGGTTTTAAGTAATTGAATTGGTAGTTCCTAGAACCACCTGGAGAACTTTCAGAAAACCTTTCAGAAAACCATAAACCATACTTGTTACTCCCACTCCAGAAGGCTGAATCTCAAGCATCTCAGGGTAGAGCCCAAGCTGCCAGTATTTTTTTAAACAGCTTTATATCACATAGATTTCACTAATTCTAATGTATGATTTGGTGATTTTTAGTAAATTCATGGAATTGTGCAACCATCACCATGTCACACATACTTTAGAATGTTTCCATCATTCCTGGAAGAACCTTCATGCCTATTCACAGTCATTCCTTGTTTCTACATTCAGCTGTAGGTAGCCATTCATCCATGTTGCTATAGATTTGCCTTTGTAGACCTAAGTGTCAGGAGCTTTTTAAAGCTCTCAGCTGATTTCAGTATGTGTTTGAAGCTGAAAAACACAGTTCTAAATGCATTGTGATCAATCTTGATTTTTAAAAACTGTATAATATGGATACTTCATATATTTTCACATTTATGGCCTTACCCATGCCAGTGCATGCTTCCATTACTGGTATGATAAAGATCATTAATTTGACAATAGAACTTAATATACCATTTGATTATTTTCCCTATCATATTCAAAATTGCCTCCCATTCTCTCCCAAAGGTATTTTCAAACATCTCTAGAATGCTTTTCCCCCACTAACTGAACAGTGCTGGAAGGTGACTAGGCACCATATTCTGCCTGAGATAATGTAGTTTCCAGAAATAATTATTGATATTGGTCTTGACTCCATCCTTAAAGTTATTTTCCTTTTAAATATTTTTTGCATTGATGTTTCCATACTAGGTGTTTTGCTATCTGATTATTTTTTGTAAAATACTAAGTTTTTGCTTTATAGATGTATTATTTATGGAATTTTTTTTGGAAAATATGTTTCTTTAATAGTGTATTTGCATTCGTTTAAAGCTATAATTACAGCATTCTTGGAGTCTGAGGCAGGAAGATCACAAGTATGAGCCCAGCCTGGGAGACTTAGTAACTTGCTGAGATGCTGTCTCAAAATAAATAGGACCAGGAATGTAGCTTAGTGTAAAGGCTCTGTAGTCAGTCACCAGTACCACAAACAAAACAAGCCTAATATAATGAAAGATTGTCTTCCACCCAAAAATGACCACTGTTAAGATTTAACTGAATTTATTTTGAGACTTCTGTGGTTATTTATGTATGCATGTATACAAATATGTACATCTTTACATAAGTGAGATTATACTGTGTACTGCTTTGTGTTTTCTTTTGCTTAATATTGAGAGCATTTGTACATAACTATAAATACTGATTTGTATTATTTTTTAATGGCTATATAGTTTTGCATTATATGTAATCCTAATGATTTTTCAGAACTATGTATGTTCAAGACACTTTCTTTATCTTACATTGCAAATTTTGACCATCTTGTTATTTGTCTTTCAACTTTATAGTTTTTTCTTTATAGAAGTTACTAAGTTTTATGATGTAAACTTTTTAAATTTTATAGTTCCTGGTTTTCCTGACATGCTTAGAATGACCTTCCTTACTTCAAGATAATAAAAGTACTCCATGATGTTGCTTAATACTTTATAGTTTTATGCTTTACATTAAATCTTTGTTCTTTCTTGAATTAATTACTGTGAGGAATGCCAAGTTCCTTCAGGTTACTCCTCTTTTGACTGTACTTCTTAAGTTTTTTATGGCATACGTCTTTATTCTTAAGACTATTTGAGTGCAGGCTTTGCATTTCTGTGTACAGATAGTCATTCCAGAACTTGTAACACAAACACACCTTGCATATGTGTATACATTCACTGTACTGGTTATTCATTGCTGCATAACAGTATCATCATAAATTTAACAGCTTAAAACAGCACATACCTTTATCACCTCTTTGTTTCTGTGGGTCAGGAGTCAGGCGGAGCTTTGCTGGGTGCTCTATCTCAGGGTCTCCGGGTTGTAGTCAATGTGGTATTTAGTTTGGACTGGGGAGGAATTTGCTTCTGAGCTCATGTGGTTGTGGGCAGCATCTTACTCTTGTGGGCTGTTGAACTCGGCAACAGTTTTCAGTTAGCTCATGGCTAGAGGCAAGCTTCAGCTCCTTGGTTCCCAAGCTGTCCCAACAAGTTTACCTGTTTCCTTAAAGCCAGCAAGGGAGACAGCCTTTGGGCAAGACAGAGGCTGTAGTCTTATGTAATGCTGTGTATGTAGTGATACCCCGTCATCTTTATTGTAGTCTGTTGATTGGAGAAGTGTCACAGTTCCTACCTACTCAGGCTGAGAGGAGATCATGGAGTTACGATAGGGACGTCCATACCCAAGTAGTCAGGATGAGAAAGGTGCTGCATTACCTCTTAATACTGAGAAGGGAAACTGACTTTCTCAGGCCAAAAATTCACTCTGTGCATACCTTCTTATTCAAGATGGATTGAAAAAGGAAAGTAGATTGTTTTTCTATGTTCATGAGACTGAAAAGCAGTAACTTTTTCTGTTGAGCTAACACTTTATAATATTGTTACACTTTGGAGTATTTTTAACTACCTTAAGTCTTTTCTACTCTCACAAAAATAGAAATCTCCAGACCTTAAGTATGTTTCTACATGGTCTGAGTCCCTTAACTCTGTTGATTGTTCTGAACAACTAAATTGTTTATATCCTTTTTAGTTCCTAATCAAAGCATTATTTCAGTCTTCAAACTACAACTTTTTATGAAGGAATCTTACCTCTTTGGCTTTTAAAACTTACAGTATGTGTGGTTAGCAATCTTTGCAAATTCACTGGGCATGGTGGCACACACCTGTAATCCCAGCATTCAGGAGGCTGAGGTGCAAGGTTCATTGGGAGTTTGAGGCCAACCTGGGCTACATAGTGAGTTCAGGTTCATCCTGTACTATGTGGTGAGACCCTATCTCAAAAAAAAGAAAAAAATCTTTGCAAATTGTTTCCCCTTGATACATTTTATTTTTCTCCTGCTGCTTTACGCTTTTGGAGCTGTTAGCAAAGAGTGCTGTATTTTTCATTTACAAATGCAGAAATTTAAGGAGTCTCTTATTACTGAAATTAATCTCATCTTTCCCATGGATCATGAGAGTGTCTGGTGTTTCTAGAGGTAAATCAATGGGGAATTTAGTAAATTGGTTTTTTGATGTGTGATGTGAACCTGTAGGGGAAGACAGAGAAGAAACAAAGAATTCAGACTTTTAAAGTATGTCATCCCAATTTTGTCAACTAGTAAACAATAATATTCTAGCAAGGTAAGGTTGCTGGTTTTACTGCTGAGAGATGATTCCCACACATACCCATTTGCTTACAGACTCATTTACGTTTGGCAAGGGCTTGGGTCAGTACTGACTGAGTGTGTGGTACAGTTCTTGTCTGAGGGCGTATTTAATACCATGATTGCTCTAGGTTCTGTGGATTAACTTCCTTAAATCATGTCTTAAAATTACACAGTTCCTAAGATTTTTAGGCATCCTAACATGTCAGCTTTTCCATGCTTTTTCTACTAATAGGAGAGTACTGTACTTTAACCATTCCTAAAAGATATCTAGTGCTGGTGGACAGTTGAGTGGGCTGAAAATTAGTCCAGTTTCTTGTATATGACAAGGAAAGGATTGCCAAATATATGTCGAAGGAGCTACATTTATTGAAGATCAAGGGACGGGAGCAGCAACAGAGAAGGGTGAAGGCAAAAGAGGGTGAAGGGAAAAGGGGATTCAAAGGCTAAAGGAGAAAGGGACTTGAATGCAAGGAGGAAAGAAAATGGCCTCGATAACTCAGACTTCTCATATTTATAGTCAGATAACACTTATCTGTGGTACCTCCCACTGTCTCACTCTGATGTCAGCAGTCTTTGTAAACTTGTAAGCATTGAGATTATGGAGCTACCAAACAGACAGTCTAGAAGGAAAAGGAAGCGATGTGCTCAGTTCTCCAAAATTCCCACCGTCCAGAGTTCTTATTTCTTGGCTGTATTTTCCCAAAGTCATACCTGCATTCTTTCTAGTTTGCAGAAAGGGAAAAAACGACGTGTTATACATAAAAAATCTAAAGGTGTGAATGATAGGTACGTTAATCTGTTTCATTGAAGTAAATATTTTACTCTATATCCCATTACATCATGTTGTAAACCTCAAGTATACAATAGCATTTATTTTTAAAATAGAGATTTATTTAAGAAACAGATCTAATTACTAAGGTCAAGAAGGGAAACAATAGTAGATAAAAAATAGTGTTAAGAGTATTTTGATGGATACAAAATTCAGGGATACAGAAGAAGCTGGAATGAAATGTGAATTCAGGTATAAAATGCTCCCTCTTTCTCTCCTTTTCAAGTAATTTCTTTGCAACAGCACTACATTGTTGGCTGCAAAAAGCAGTTGGCCCAGTACTAGAGCAGCTGCAGGCTCTGGTCCAAAGAACACCCTGTGAGAGAGACAGAGGCAGCAGGAGGGTTGGAACAGAGCCATCAATCAGCACGGATCCAGTGCAGAAGGAAGCGATCTGAGGACCAGTGGATGCCACAAGAGGAAACCAACTCGAGTGGCCTGTCATGAAGACCAGAAAAACCCAAGCATAGATCCCAAAGCAGAAAGCCAGAGGGTTCCTTTTGTGTTGGTGTTTGAAAAATACCTTCAGACTGAAATTACTAAAGATAGAAGTGGTGCTGGCCATAGTAGTATACTCCTATAATCTTAGCATTCTAGAGGCTGAGCCTAGATTGCTGTGAGTTCAAGGCCATCCAGGAATACATACTGAGACCCTGTCTCAAAACAAAAACAAAAACAAAAAACCAAGATAGTAGTGGTTATGTTAACCTGGGAGGCTGAGTTCAAAGGTAGATCTAAGTTTTGTAGGTCCTAAAATTTAGACAGTTGTGGGGGCCCTCCTTATGAAAACTAGTACAAAGTTAATTGAAAACTATGAAAAGGGGCTTAGAAGATACTAAGATGCAAGTTAGAAGTCCTTTTCCTCTTAGGTAAGAAACCGCTTCAGAGAGAAAATTAAAACTACAAGATTTCAAAGATACTAAGTAATACTTAATACAATCAGAATTTGATGGATCCTTTCTTCCTCACCCTGAAGAGATCACTTTACCTTAAAGTTAGTAAAGCTTAAGTTTCTTTCTGGGTTGTCTTTGGAGTCTTAAGTAAGCGAGTATGTGTGAAGGTGCCTACCACAGTGCCATCCATACTGCCAATATTGTTAACATTGTATTGTGCTAAGTCTTGGTTGTTATTGATGAAAGGTAAATATTAATTATCCTGGTCATTGTTTAAAGCTCTAATTTGGAGACTGAGGAAAATATCTTTAGCATTTAAATCTTTTCAATTATCTGCAGAGTGAGCTGAGTGCTTTAGACTTTTACCTGTATTCATGAGATAGCATTATATTGCTTTCAGGAAACTTAGGATTTAGCAATGCTGGGTCTAGACTATAATTATTACCGCTCAGAATTGAGAAAGTCATAATTGTTAGAATGACTAATGTTTTGGGGGTAAAGAATTGTGGGAAGAACAAGTGAAAGGGAAATGTTCAGATTGGCACCTGAGATCAGCTGTGGGAGACCCAGAACAGAAGTGACACCTGGAGCTGACTCAGTCTTACCCTCTCATTTTCACATGGGAAACTAAGAAAGATGAAATGTTTCACCCAAGGTCACATGGCTGGTTAAGGTCGTATCCAGGGCTAAAGTTTGGAGGTGGGGCCGGGGATGTAGCTCAGCAGTGCAGCGCCTGCCTGGCAAGCGTGAGGCCTTGAGTTGGGTTCCTGGTACCAAAAAAGATAATAGTAAAAAAAAGACCTTAAAAAAAAATAAAAAATAAAGTTCAGAGGTGCTGCCTCCTAGATTATCCTGTTGTTTTTATCACACGGAAATTTACTCTCTCCTTAGTCAACATTTATGCCATTTCTTTTTACTTTTCCCCTCTCTCCTTTGATCACCTTGGTAGAACTTTACAGAAGGTTCCCCTGTTCTAACAGTCAGACTATTGGCCCTTCTTCGGTCTCCTGTTTCTTAGTTTGTGTGCAGGGAGCAGTCACTCAATTGCTGAACTTCTTGACTAGAAGAAACTATAAATTCAGTTGGCAACGCAAAGCTGCTGTTGAAGGTAGTACACCATTCTCCAGTCAACAAGAATGTAGCATGAAAGGGCGTGAGACAGTTCTGCTCATCAGAGCTTGACAGGGATGTTGGGAAGCTGGAGAACATCCAGACAAGAGCAGTGCAAATGGTGAGTGGGGTGAGAAGCAAGCACTCATAGGAGAGATGAAAGGATTTGGGATTATTTATGTTGGAGGAGAAATGATGGAAGTGACTGAAAAACTAGCTGTCTTAACATCTTCCTGATCATACAATGAGAAATGAGCTAAACACAAGAGGACTGAAGTTATAGAGGTTTTCATATGTAGCCACCCATTAGGGAGAATCTGGGAGCTTTTTTTAAAAAGCGTAGGTTGCAACTCAGAATTTTTAGCAACCAAACATCAGTAATGTTTCCTAGGTGAATTGCTAGGTAGCCAAAATTGAGTTAAGGATGAAGGTTAAAAACTTTAGGGCTTGGGCTGGAGATTTAGCTCAGTGGCTTAAGTGCCTGCCTGGCAAGCGTGAGGTCATGAGTTCGATCCCCGGTACCAAAAAAAAAAAAAAACTTTAGGGCTTTGGATGTAGCCTGGTGGTAGAAGGTTTGCATGGGACAAGGCCCTGGGTTCAATCCGCAGTACCACAAAAACAGTAACACCAGAAATCTCTTTAGTAGCTGAGGATTACATGATTTGGGAAGAAGTCCTTGTGTTAGCTTTCTGTTATTATTTCAAAATTCCTGAGGTAGTCAGTTTAAAAAGAGAAAAGATTTATTTTGCCTGACAGTCTTAAGAGGCTTCAGCCTAGAATCAGTTGGTTGACCCAGCTACCTCATGCCTTTGGTAAGACTGCATGGTGGCAATGGTGAAACAAACTGCTCACCTCATGGCAGCTAGGAAACAGAGAAAGAGGAGGAACATGGTGCTAATATTCCCTTCAGGGGCACGCCCTCAGCAACCTAATTTCCTTCCTCTAGACCTTACTTCTTTTTTTTTTTTTTTTAAGGGGGTAGTACCTGGATCAAACTCAGGACCTTGCACTTTCCAGACAAGGGCTTGTGCCGCTGAGCTAAATCCCCAGCTCTAGACCTTACTTGTTAAATGTCCCACCACATCCCAATAGCATCATGGGTTGGGGATTATTCCTTTAACACATGGCAGGGGGCATTAAAGATCCAAGTTACAGTGGTCACTGAGTGGCATATATGATCTTCCTACTTGGAAATGCTTTAAGTATATAACAGACGCTTAGCTTCATGGACTGTTTAGGATAGGGCCTCTTGTAAAAACAGGTGGTGATCTGGTAGCTTTCTTCAGATGCAGTAGTTTGCAGTGCTAGTTTTGCATTAGGATACCTGTGGGGTTTTTAAATATATAGCTTTCTGGAGCCCTTTCCAGAAATATTGATCCAAATATCTTAAGTAGGGCCCACACTAAATTTATATAAAATGTTGTGTGGTATGTTATATTAATCAGTTTTTCCATTGCTGAACACAACACCTGACACCTACAACTTAAAGGAGAAAAGATTTAAGTTACCTCACAATTTGGGGATTTAGTCCATGGTCACCAGGCTCCAAGGCAGGAACATGCTTAATTCATGTTGCTCAGGGCACAGAGAAAAGCGACAGGGCCAGAGAGGGACAGGCAAAGGGCCATATATAAGGACCCAAATTCATGCCTTCCGTGACCCACTCAGGACATGCTCCGTTAATCTAGGAGGCATTTCTTATCCAGTGAAATTGTCATAATCAGGATTAACAGTCATGTAAATATAATAGATACATAGTTCTATACAAATATATATAGCTTTTTATGCAGTTCTGCCAGTGTTACCATTGAGGATCATATTCTTGGGGAAGGGTTACGTACTTCTGATTCCCTAGGTAAGCTGCTTCTCTCCCTAACACCCACTCTGTTAAAAGACACTGAAGTTTTAATAGCATCAGCTTTGTCTCGAAAAACATTGTGAGTATACACTTGGGAAGAAATGCACATCCCCCTTTACTTCCCACCTTTCCAAGTGTGCACGTTTACATGCTGCCCTGAGGTGCAGGCCTAACACCAGTCAAGCCACAAACATGTATTAAGCACCTACTCTTGAGAATGGAGAAATGGGAAAGTTTTTCTATCTTGAAGCTCACAAGTAGAGAACAACACAGAAAGACTGTTCAGTTCAATGATGCAGATTGCCACAGGACTTTGAAAAAGAGAACAAATGAAGGGCGGGCCAGATGAGACAGAAATAAATAGGACATCTGGAAACGTTGAGAAAAAAGTTTGAGTAGAGAGGAAGAACAAGAGGGGAGTAGGGAAAGTATTAGAGGGGTAGATAGGACAGGTTATTGTGCACGACCGTTAGCAATGGTCTTAAGATTCTCAATAGACCAGGCAGCCTATATGGACAGGAGGCAGTATAAAGGAAACTCCAGTGAGGTAGCCTCTGGGAACCTTTCCTTTACTTGGTTACTGGTTTCAGTAACCAAGCTTCCTCCACACTCCTGATTTGTATTTTGTGACTTCTGATTATGAAAATTAAATGTTAATCATGAAAGAGTGTGGAGTAAAACTGCCCAACAATGTCAGTCTAAGATGAGGCAGTGAGAATAAGATATAACAAGAGAGAAATGTTGGGTTTGAGCTTACTTTGAAGAATACAGAATATAGGAATAAGGTAAAAACCTGTGACCAGAGCCTTCAGAGAAAGTAAGTATGGGTTTCCTCTTTTGCTAGAGTCACTTATCTTCAGAAGTCCTAGTTTCCTACTCTGATAGGTGTGGCTGCCATATTGATAAATGAAACCGTGACAGCTAGGAGCTGGCCACACAGCTGAGCCTGGTATTGTTGGGCATAAACAGTTTTTCATATGACGTCATGAAAGGTCACTCTGATCAAGTGTGAACAGGGACAAAATCATAAACCTTGTCCAGTCCCCCCCAACACAAACTAAAAGCAGAACAAAACAAAATCCCCTCATGCTATTATGAATTCCTTCACCAGTTTCATCTTTTAGCTTTACTTCAGTCTTCCTGCTTCTAGAGGAAATCCATTTGGAAACCCAACCACAAAACTACCCCAGCTTCCTCACAATCTCCAGAGCCCTCATCAGAGTACCCTGACACCAGCTCATCTTGTCCTCAATCCTGACTCACACCCTTGTGCTGAGACACCTGCCGATCCCATCCTGTGCATTCTCCTGGGTTACCTGCAGGTAACCTTGCATGTCCTGGCTTTGACATGACACTGAGTAGGCTGTTCTTGTTTGGAGAAACCAAGACATGGCAGTGAAGTAGTCGTGTTCCCTTCTGGACTGGGGAGTGAGAGATGAAACTCAGGCCACACTTCGTGTTCCACATTAGTCAGCTAAGACATCCATGCACTAATATATACTGTGTTTTCTTGGTCATCACAAAGGAACCCTTGCAGTGTTTTTTATAAAATGTTTGGATAAAAAGACTGTCGGTGATGAAAGCTGCTCTTTTTAAATGTTGCCACTCTGCTCTAAACCCTTACCATGGCTCAGTAGTGTCAGGACCCTGGGAGTTGTGCTGAGAATGTCCTCACATTCAGAATCCCTGGCTCACCAACTGTTAATCAGCCAAGAGTTACCCCCTGAGACTGCTTACATAAATGTTTCAAACTTCCTCTGCACTCTGAGAACCAGACAAGAAATTAGGGGAACAGGGATGGGGAAAAAAAACAAACAATGCAATTGGAAAATAGCTGCAGTTATTTTTTGGAGTTAAGAAGTATGGCATTCCTCCTTTAGTAGGGAGAGGAAAGCAGAAGGGGGTGGTGGTGGAATTCACTGATACAGGAAAGGGAATGTTCTAAATAGATTTTAAAGCCATTCTTCAAGTCTGATAAAAATTTGAGTGAAAGAAATATTTTTCTTGTCATTTTCTCTACTGCTTTCCTCAAATAAACATAGCACTAGAATTTTAACCTTTTTCTTGTTACCCTGATCCCCCACCAGTTAAAGTATTGCATGGTAGTTATAAATAATGGACTTCAGAATCCTATAAACCTGAGTTCAAACCCTGGCTTTAACCATTTATTAGTTAAGTGACCGTGAGCAAGTCATTTAATTCTCTACAAGCCTCTCTTAAGTCCTCTCCATGACTAAGATAGTCATAATAGTAACCCTTGTGCCATAAGTTTGTGTTGAGGATGAAGTAAGTTAGTGCCTGCAGAGCTTGTAACACAGTGGCTGACATGTTGATGGTAATTTATAAATGTTAATAAGAGTGATGGCCGATGGTAGTAATACACTTTGTCATAAGTTTTTTCTTCTTCTTGAAGACTTTGGGCTTGCAGAATGTAGGCTAATTGTCCTATTAGAATCAAATACAACATAGAAAAGTCATTAAAGTTTTAGTGCTATACCCATACCAATCTGAACACGCCCAACCTCATTTGAAGTTTTCAGTGACATTTCTGACTTCTGCATGTAATATCTTAGTTTTTCACAGAAAGTTTAGGTATTTGGATTGCAATAGTCAGGGTGTGAAACATAACCTTTAAAATAACTAAAACTATTTTAGACTTACTGAAAAGTTGCAAAAATAATGTTTCCATGTATCCTTCACCTCCAGCTTCCCTTAATATTAACATCTTATATAGTAATAGTACAATTGTCAGTACTGGGAAATTAATGTCGGTAGGGTACCATTAAACTGAGGACTTTATTCAGATTTTACTAGGTTTGTGGTTTGTGTATGTGTGTGTGTGTGTGTGTTTTTTAGCATTGGTACCCATTTCTATTCCAGGATTCTACTACAGTCCTATCCAGGATCCCATGTTACATTTAGTTGTTATTAACCTTTTGCTTCTGCACCCTTAAACAGTTTTTCAGTCTTCTCTTATCTTTCTGGACATTACAGACTAATAATTGGTTATTTGTTTAGTATGCCTCACTTTGAGTTTATTTTATGTATTTTCATGATTGAAGTACATTTTTGGCAAGAAAACTACAGAAATGTTGTGTTCTTGTACGTCGCATAACACTTCATGGTATGTACCCCATTACTGGTAATATGTTAATGCTGAGGTCTTTTGGTTGAGGTGGTTTCTCTGTTATGAAGTTACCATCTTTCCCTTCATAGGTACTAAATATCTTGGGGGAGATACTTTGAAACTTTGTAAATTTTGTTCCTTTTCAGATTTTCACTCACTAATTTCAGCAGTCATTGATGGATCTAGTCTAACGGGTGAATGCTGAACCCCCAGCAAAGCAGTTGGGAGGGATGATCACCAACTCCTATCTACTAATGGTTCTTGGGCTGTTGCTGCCTTCTCCTCCTTCTTCTCCTTCTCTTCTTTATAACTTGACCAACCTAAACAGGGAAAAATTATAATAGTACTAATGTCTAGTAGTGATTTTATATTTATTTTCTTTTACATTTATTAATTGGAACTGTAATGTAAGTAAGAGTTGTCTTTTCTCCCCCATTATTTATTTAATTTGTAGTTTATACTAACATGAACTGATGAATGAATTTTATTCTTTGGGTCATAGTACAATTTACTGTTATTCATTTTGTTGTTCAAATTGCTTTAGTTTCAGCAAGTCCTGATTTGTTGTTTAAATTATTTCACTTGCTCCTATCTTTTTCCTCAGTGTGATTTTAAAAAGGAGTTTAAAAAAAACATCAGGTTCCTCATTCTTGTGGTTGAACAGAAATGTACTTCTCAATTTAAAAGTCTCTAAGGAGAAAACCAACCAGCTCCTCATCACCATTCTAGTACTGAAATTGTTGCTCAGAAATACTCTTTTTGAAACAAATCATACTTCTTTTAAAATTTGTTTCTTCTTGTCAAGGATATAGCTCAGTGGCACAGCACCTGGTTAGCAAACACGAGATTGTGAGTTCGAGTCCCAGCGCCAAAATTTATTTGTTCTTGTTTCACTCCTAGTGGAGATAAAAAAAAATATTTGAGAGAGCATATCATGATACGTTGGTATTAAGTATGCCCAGACCAACTTGATTCAACCCAAGATCTTACAGGATTGTTTTTCCGTGGCTCACTTTGTTTCATGCAGTCCTGTTTGGGGAGGCACAGCCTGCAGTCATCTTCAGTGACAACCTCTGTTGAGTCTTCATGTGTGCATGGTTGTTTTAGTAACAGCTCTTAAACACTTCATGTTTTCAGACTACTTGATTTTGTACCTGGGAGACCAAACAATGATCAGAGCATGAATAGATGTAAGGAGGGTCCTGTTTGATTTGTGCTGAACCTCAGACAGGCTGTTGTGAAAGACTGTCACCAACACCTACCAGCTGTTCTCAAACTTATTTTTTGTTTGTTTGCTTGTTTGTCTTGGTATGAGGGATGGAACTCATGACCTCATGCTTGCCAGGCAGGTGCTATTCCACTGAGCTGCATACCCAGCCTTCAAACTTATTTTTTTTCAAAATTATTTTTGAAACTTTCATCAAACATAAGCAAAGTAAAATGTCTGCCATACCCATTTCCATTTTATAGAGGAAAAATAATTGAGATTAACAAACATTTGGAAAGTAATAAAACAGCAATCAAAATGTTAATCTGAGCCAGTTTTGGTAGCACACGCCTGAAATCCCAGCACTCAGGGGTGAGGCGGGGGGACTGCTGCAAGTTTGAGACCAGCCTGCATAGTAAGACCCTGTCTCAAAACAAGACAACAGCAACAACAACAATAAATGTTAATGTGGTAGCAGTTACATTAAAACAAAAAACCACATATCATGATATATACCTGCAATCCCAGGTATATTCTTTTCTTTTTTCTTTTTCTTTTTTTTTTCATTGCTGAGACAAAATACCTAACACCCAAAGTTAAAGAGGAAAGGATTATTTAGCTAACAATTTGTAGAGGTTTCAGTCCATAAACATCTGGGTCCAAGGCAGGGTGGCTGGGCAGAGGGGCAGTGCAGAATAGGAATAGTTCATGGCAGGCAGAAGGTAGAAAAACAAGCAAGGGGCCTTAACAGCATTTTTCTGTCCATTTTGTCTTATCCAGGCTACTCAGGGTGGGTAGAATTCATACCCTTAGTCCTAGCCCTTGAGCCTAGCATTATACCATGAATCAATCCCAGTGTCACACACTCTAGATCTAGCCACCTCTGAAAAAGCCCTACTATGACCTATGACCAAATGAGTCTTCAGGGGGACATATAAGCACAAGCCATAATACCAGCCCTGTAGGAGGCTGAGGATGATTGCAAGTTTGAACCCAGGTTGGGCAATTTAGTAATTTAGGTCCAGTCTCAAAATAAAACAAGTAAGAAGGATTGGGAAAAAGCATTGCTGTAATCTGTTACTCAGGAGGCTGAGGCCAGATCTTAAGTTTGAGCTAGCTTGAGAAATTTAGTGACAGCCTGTCTCAAAATTTCAAAAAGACTAGGGGTGTTGCTCAGTGGTAGTGTGCTTGCATATCATACATGGGGACCTGGGTTCAGTCCCCTCTACTGGAAAAAAAAAAGGATCAACATTCCTTCATGCAAGAGCAGTAATTGGTGACCCACTCAGAGTAACTATGATGATGCCTTGATCACTGGAGGTCTGTCTGGCAGTCGCAGCTGTTTGCACACGTAAGGACACCGTGAAGGCTGTGTAACTTTGCCTAAGGCTATAGTGTATCCTGACCTCTTAGATTTATGAATTTGAGTCCTAAATAAACTCTAATTGGTAATTTTAGATTATAAAGGCCAAAGTTTATAATGTTCTGTGTTTCTGTTGGTTAGGACTATTAGTAAGGATCACCCAATAAATAGAAATGGAACTTATGCATAACCTCAAAAGGGACTTTTTTTTCTCATGAGTTTGCAGCCTGTCCACGGGCCTTTTGGTCTTTTCCTTTACATGAGAAGGAAAAACTATACAAGTGAAATTGTTCTTTTTAAAACTTTGTTCTTTCGAAACTGCCTAGCTCTGTAACTGCTTCATGACTCTCTTGGTCCCTGTCATCGTGAGGGCAGGATGCCTGACTGTACCATTGTTCAAAGCTTCGTGAACTGATGAGCATTCATCTGCCCTCACCCTGCTAGCTAATCAGAAGCCTGCCAGGCTGTTCTGTCTCACGTTTGTACCTCCTTTGTGCCTCCTGCTTGTGCATCATATAAAAGCCCTGGGCCACTCGAGATTGGGGCCTGATAATATGGGAATGATTCTGATCAGTGCCCCTCAGTGTAAATAAATCTGTCTCCAAATCCTGGGTGTCATTTTGGTGTTCTGCTTGCTGTTGCATATACAATGAAACTAGATAGATGGATCATTAGAAAGGGAGAGAAAAAGGGGCAGCTGAAGCATAAGAACAATAATCTCCATGAAGCTACATGAAATTATTATGAGACTTCTCTGCCTATCCCATATCCTAGAGGTGGGTAAGAAACTAAAGAAATGGAAACCACATTGGAATCCCTGATTGGCCTTCCTTTCCTCTCCCTGTCACAATCCGACAGTTTCTCTGACCTGCTTCAGTCTCTCACAGCATCCCCACCCTAAGTCAGGCTAGCCGTCTGCCCTGAACCCAGCTTTGCTCACTTCAGGAAGAGTTCCCTGCTCATGGTGAATAATTCCTAAGGATAAATAATGACTACTGTTTGGGGCTTGCTGGTATTAGACTTTTTATATACAAGCTTATAAGGCACATTCTTCCCCATGTTATAGATGAGAAGAGAGACTTGACAAATTGAATACCTTGCTCTAGATTCCAGGCTGGGAAGTGACAGAAGCAGGACTCAGACCTGCACTCGGCTGGCATCAAATGAAGCAGAGTCTCCTGCACTGTGCTGTGCTCCCGCAGATGGCAGCCGAGCACTTGCCTCTGGTCCTGCATCTCTGTGCAGACGTCTGTACTCTCCTTGGGCTGTTCCTGCCTGAAGATGAACCTCCTGGACGAGCTTTGTCTGCCTCACTTGCTGCCAGCTGTGTCCCTTATAGCAGGGTCAGGACTTTGCTTTGTTTTAAACGTTTGTACGTCCTTTTTGGTATTTATTTTAAAGATTCTTATTCTAGCATATTATTTAAAAAGTCAAATGATAATTAAATTTAAACAAGTAGAAGTAAAAATCTCCTTTACTGTCATCTCCTGATCCCAGTCCTACTGAGTACAATGATTATCAGTGAATATTTTTCAGACTTCTGTGGTACATACATTGTGTGTGTATGAGTGTGTAGATCTGATTTCTCAGAGTTTGATCATTTGTGTGTCATTTTTTTCTAAATCATTGTTCATTCCAGATTGTAAACTGCAGAAAGGTAAATTCACTGTGCTTTTAAATTAATCTGCATTACACCTTGCACAACAACTGGTTCTTCCTGGGTTCATAGAAGCACTTGAGTTGGGGAAAGGAGAGAACAGCAGGGTATCTCTTTGAGAAATCCTGAGGTCACCAAAAGGGGAAGGGCACATGGGCCACAGGGGACAGCATTCTGTCCAGTAAGCTGACAAGCAACTGGCCTGAACTGCCAGGGTGTGTACACAGTCCCCTGCTGTAAAATCACTTGTGGGAATTGTCTGGTGGCCCAGGGGAAGGGATGGTACTGGAAGGGGAGGCCCTGAGGGCGGAATGTGGGTTGGGCCAAGTTTAGGATTACAAGTGCGGCAGAGGCGGTCTCCAGCCATGCTTTAAATAGCCAACACCTTCCTCTGCCCCTCGATAATTCCACTCCCCACGACTGGACCTCTGACAGCAACTTCACTAAGGTTCGAAATGTTTTCTTCTCTTTTTTTTTTTTTTTTTTTTTTCTGTTTCTGGGTCTCAGATTGCAGGTTGGTGGATCCACAATACTTAAAAACAAAATTTTGATTTTCTCCTAGACAATGTTTCTGACACTTAAGATGTTCATATGCAAAGACTGTATGCTATTTGCTTGATTTTTGGAATCTTGGGTGCCTCGTGACTTAAGGGACATTGTGCTTTGGAGAAAGAGAACCTCACACTGAGAAGAAAGATACTGGGCTTAATTTTAAGTAAACAAAGCCTTCTCTGTAAAATTAGGTAATGATCAATTCTGACATGATCAATTCAGCTAAGTATATCCTATCATTCCCACTTTTACAGAAACAAGCTAAGGCAGTTATTCATTAACTTCTCCGAAGTTAGGCAGTGATATGAGGAAAAAAATGAAGGTTTGAACCCAGGTTCATTTGACTATAGCTAGTGTCCTTTCAATTGCAACCTGCTACTCCTAAAAACAGTTACAGTGAGGCTGAGGGAGAGGACTGCGTTTCTCTGAGGGTCTTTCCATCATTAGAAGACTGCCCTCATACAGTTGGTTAAAGGGAGACACAGGTGAGCACAAGACCTTTCTCAATCAGCCTTCTCAAAGGAGCTGAGGGAACTTCTGGGGATCACTTGCTGTGGTTCCTCCTTCTTGACCTACAAGTAATCTTTGGAACCCCTTAATTTATCATCCCTTAATTTATCAAATGAGCAGCGGTGCCATCAGTGACTTTCTGGACCTGTCAGGGACCTAACTGGAGAGGCACAGCCAAATTCTCTGTGGCCCAAAGAGTTCCTGCTGAGAAAGTTCAGTTAATGTAAACTTTTTTTTAGGTTTAGGAAAAGGTTGCCCTGTCTATTTCTCTAAAAAAGAAATCAATGGGGACTCACCAGAAGTGCTTAACTTAGCTGTGCAGATAAATTGTAGCAGCTAATATAATTGAAGGGATATAATGAAAGAGCAGGAGGAACAGAGTAGATTGAAGTCTGTGCTGTACAATTTACCAGTTATATGGCAACAGTCACATTATTCAGACCCTGAGATACATTGTATTTACACAGTATTATAATACATCTCAGGGTCATTTTCAGAATTAAATGAAAGGACTGTATATAAAATGCCTGCCTATAGCAGTGCCCACTAAATGTGAGCTACATCCAGTTTTACCTTCTATTCCAAAAGCAGTCTAGAGTAGAATTTTGGTGTTTCTGGCAGTGAAAAATTTAGAACTATGGTTCTTTACCTATTTTGTTGTTGCAGTGGTCTTCTGTACTATAATATTCTCACACTTGTCATCACAGAGAGACAGACAGACAGACAGAGACACAGAGGGTCTGTAGTTCATCTTTATATTTTGATTTCAGAAAGAAACGCAGGATTAAATTCCTAGACAGCTCAGATTATCTTGTTCAAACTCACTGGTTCCACTCTACTTCAGAATCTCTCACATTCTTTTGGAAGGATTAAAAAAATTGATTTTCATTTTCACATTACAAAAATAAAAATGTTCTTTGATAAAAATATAGATTAAGAAAATATTCCTATAACCTAACTTCAAGGAGGAAAATATTTTGGTAGAAAGCCTAATCTTTCAATACATATGACTACTTTATAAAATATTGGCTAAGCATATCATATTGTACATACTGTTTCTACTTCATATATTGTGAACAGGGTTTGTTTCAATAACTTTCCACAGTTTTTAAATGATCATATAGTAATTCACTGTATATATTTACCATAATTTGTTAACTCTGTACCATTTTTTTAACATTTACATACTTTGTAATTTTTTATTCTTATAAACAATGCACATCCGGAATGCCAGATCCTTGCTTACAGTCACAAGTACTTCTTATTTCTTTTGCAAAAGAAATGTGACTTTGATATTATGTACAATCTCATCCTTTCAATTGTCCTCAAAATACAGAGTAAAGAAACCACAGCATAGGCCAATACAGTCAGGCTGAGGATGCTAAAGAGGACATCGTTCTACAGACAAAGGATTCATTCTTTCTCAGCGTATTATTCCCTTGGAAATTTGCTAATGAAGGGAGGAGACTTTCTTTTGGGATTCCAAATAGTAACAGTGCATCCCACTTGTTTTCCAGGTGGGATGGATAGCGGGGTCTCAGGCACAACCAGTAATGGAGAAACAAAACCAGTGTTTCCAGTCATGGAAAAGCCAAAGGAAGATGGCACTCTGGAACGGGGACACTGGAACAACAAGATGGAATTTTTGCTGTCAGTGGCCGGGGAGATCGTTGGCTTAGGCAACGTCTGGAGGTTTCCCTATCTCTGCTACAAGAATGGGGGAGGTGAGAGCCACTGTACCATGCCATGCATCCTGGAAGAGGGTGCTTCCATCTCCCGCACTTACTGCTCCTCTGGGGTGTCCATAGATGCTGGAGTCAGAAGCACCCTGAAGGCCATTAAGGGTACTGCAGCAGACTGAGGTCTAGAAAGCTATGTGGGTGTCCTAAGGGTCTGTCTAGTATAGTGTAGCCACATAGAAAGGAAAGTGCAGGCTTGGAGCCAGATGGGTCTGAGTTTGAATTATACTTTTGCTGCTTTCTGTGTGATCTGGGGAATGTTACTTATTAAGCTCTCAGAACCTTGGTGGCTACTCCTGTAAATCAAGATAGTAGTATCTGTCTTTCAGGTGGTTGTAAAGTTTAGAGGTAATATATATAAAGTGCTTAATAAACAATAGCTACGCTGATGATGATATTGACACCAAACTCTCCTGTGGTCTTGAATTTCCTCAGCCTTCGCTTTGTGACTTTGTGTCTCCCTCTTCCTCAACTGGCACCATGACATTCTCAAAGCCAACTTCCATCACTATCATAACCATTGACCTTAGTGGCTCTTGTTTACAAATTTCCAACCACAAATGGGAAATTTGTGTCTGAAGGGAAGAGTGTTAACTCTAGCTCTTTACTATGTCATTACTGGCTTCCCATTCTCCTTCATTCCAGCCCCCTATGGTGACTCTCTTTCCCACAGCAGTGTTGGTAATTCTGCTACCACTCACCCATTGCCAGGGAATCCCAAGTCTAGGAGGGAAATTCCGGGAGAATTTCCTAAGTACTGAAGATTTTTGGTTGACCAAAGAGTTAGGAAGATCTCTAACTGGTAGGTAAGGCATTATAATGAGCTTGAAGCCTGGGCTGGAGGAATGTAAAATGCAGAAGTAGATTACTGGGGAACATGCTGAGAGGAATGATCATTTCATAGGCCACAAAGACTGAAGAGGTACCCAAACACAGCACCTACCTTCTGCAGGAGAACAGGGACCTTCAAATCTATCAAGCTCAAGTTTCCCACTGATTCTGCAAAGAAAGCACACATACCAGAGTAGAGGTGGGAGGACTGGGGAGGAATACACGAGAGTTTCTCTAGGCCATAGAGGCTCATTTCCAGGTTTGTGGCAACTGGGGATTGACCCTGGGGTTGGAAGTTAATTTGTGTTTTTCCAAACGGATAGTAATGAACTAATGTGTCCTTTCTCCCCAGGAAGTTTTGGCCAGTGGCCTGAAATCACAGGACTTTGTTCAGTCTGTAGAGGCAAGAGTGGAGGGCTTCCCACTCCCTATCTAGTCTTGGACACCCCTTGGGCTTAGTAATGAATTTGAACCTCAGCACTTTCCCTTGAGAGATTTAGGAGAAGGGATGAGGCTGACTCAGGGCATAAACAGGAGTCAGGGACTAAGATGGGCATTGAAACTCTGTTTCTGGGACCTAGTAACCCGCTTAGCACCTCACATGGGCAAAGATTAGGAGGTGAGCAGCTTTCCCCAAGCCTCTCTGGAATTGGGTAAGCATTGGCCTGAGAATTAGCAGGAATGGCACGAAAAGGTGAAAGACAGTGATTTCCAGGTTTAATTCAAAGCCACCAGGCTGAAGAAGGTGCAGCAAAGGGGAACAGTGACAGCAGCTGGGGATATGGGACTCTTCTGCTTCATTTGTCTGGCAATCCTTGGGTCTGTGCTTTGCTCAAGGGCTCCACAGTGAGCTCATGCAGGCTGGGACCCTGCTGACTCTCTTGCAGGGCAACACAAGTGCATAAAGAAAACAGTACTTTGGTTTCTCATGTGAATGTGGGGAAGTGGAGGCAATAGGATGGATGTGAGGCTTTGTTCCCCTGAATATTTTCTGAAACTGATAACAGACATTTTTAGGGTCAAGTTTGTATGTGTGGGTGTGTGTGCACGTGTTACTGGGGGTTGAACCCAGGGCCTTTACGCTGAAGTACATCCCCAGCTCTTTCTTGCTAAGTGACTAAATTGCCTAGGTAAGAGTTGAACTTGGAATCCTCCTGCCTCAGCCCCACAAAGTGCTGGGTTTATGGCATGTATGACCATATTTAACCAGCCAGGTTCTTTCTTTAACCTGTATGCCACTGCCCACAGCCTGATCTAGCATGAGGCTTTAGCAAGCCTTCTCTCTGTTTGCTGATGGATGACAGCAGCTGAAGGGGCATGTTCTTCAGGACTTTGGAGCTAGAGGCGGATACCCAGGTTTGCTCTGAAGGGCGTGAGTCATCCAGGGATCGCTGGGTGAATTCATGAAAATGAACCTTTGCCAGGGACTGACAAAGGATATGTTTGTTGGTCATTAGCAGAACCCAGACCTGCCTGCGTTTTTTGTTGTGGTGGTGGTTTTTGTTTTGTTTTATTTTTTTATATTTCCAGTGGTTTACCCATTGTCATCAGTTAATTCCTTCATCTGCCAAGGAAAACAAGCTTCCACAGAGAACAGATCTACCAGAAGAATTTCACCTTGCTGTTTTCTTTTTGTCAGAGACTGATGCTGCTTTATGAAAGGACACTTTGCTGCTGATTTGGGGAAAGAACCCGCAGAGAATGGAAACCATTTAGGTTGAGTTGACCCCTTTCCTTCGGTTTAGTGATTTTATTTAAACTCACAGCTCTCAGATTGGGGCGTGGGCTCATGGGGAAGACAGGAATGTTCTGTGCAAGTCCAGGTGAAGGATGCTGGGACACTCCAGGGAAATCACTTGCTTAGGTAATGTACTCTACCAGCCTATTCTGGAATCTTTCTCTAAGTCCATAGCTTCACAGAGCCACTTTTGTGCTGGTGGAGGGGATGATAAAGTAGGAACTTAGTATTCATTCAGTGAGAAAGTCAGGAATGAAAAAGCCCCCAAAGTATACCTTCAGTTTCAAGCTAATGTAAGTGATGTCTTCTTTTGTTTCTTTCAGCTTTAACATTTGGTAGCTCTAATTTGAAGTGAAGTGAAGGCAAGGTGGATAGAAATATGGGTAGGCAGGATATGGTAGCACACACCTGTAATTCCAGAACTCAGGAGACTGAGACAAGAGGATCTCTGTGAATTTGAGACCAGCCTGGGCTACAAAGTGAGTTCAAGGCCAGCCTGAGCTGCATAGCAAAACCCTGAAGCAGTAAGTAGGCTTTTAGGGAGCCTGCGGGAGGAGCTCAGTCATTCTTAGGTACTCTTGCTCCTTGTCATCTGGGATCGTGGCCTCTTTGCCCCCAGTTCTTGCCTCACTCCAAGGCTCTCCAGATCCCCATTTGTCCCTGGTGTAGGCATATCGCCAACTGAGCCCTGACACTGTTATTCAACAACAAATATTTACTGAGTACCCAGCAAAGGCCAGGAATTGCTTTGTGTGGTAGGGATTCATCTATAAACATATCAGACCAGTGCCCTGTCAACATTCAACATTCCCAAAACTCAGCTCATTTTTGTCTCAAACTCTGCTCCCCTTATAGCCTTCCATATCTCAATAAATAGCAGCCATTCACTTCCAGTTGCCCATGTTAAAGATCCCGGATTGCTCAGACAGGGTGGTAGCAATGGCAGTAATGAGAACTGGTCAGATTCCATATATCTGACCAATCACAGCTCTCAGATTGGGGGACTGACATATGCTGGGTGCTGAGGAGCCAAGTCTGCCAGCAGCCACAGTCCAGGGAGTCAGAGAGGATCCCCCTGGAGGCCCAGGTCTGGAGCGTATGCATCTGAGTGATTATATTATATTATATTATATTATATTATATTATATTATAGGAGAGAGACAGAAAGTGCACAATAAACACAGTAGGTGAGAAGTTGTTGAGTGCTGTGGAAAAGGAACAGAATGAGCTGGGAAAGGGGGTCAGGGGTGTGGGGATGAGTGGTGAGGTTAGGGTAGGCATTATTAAGCCTATCTGAGCAGACATTCAAGAGTGAGATGGGCATGTGAATATTTGAGTAAACAAAGTTTAATTGTCTTAAGAAAGAAGATAACTGGCTTGTTTCAGAAGCCCCCAGGAGGCCAGGGAGTCTGAAGCAGGAGGAATGAGTAGAAGCACAGGAGCATGGGGTTGAAGAGCAGCTACAGCTTTGTTGGCCATTGTAAGACTCTGGCTTTTACTCTAGTGATGGGCAAAGTTAGGGCAGAGTTTTGAGTAGGATGTCATGATCTTATGCTTTAAAGTGATCTGCCTGGCTCTTGCACTGAAAATAGTTTATAAGGAAGTAAGAGCTGATATGCACCAGTTGCAAGGCTGAAAGTCTTGGGGCCAATGGTTAGTCCCTTCTTTTATAACTGTTAGTTCTACCCAAACACTCAGATGCATACTCTCCAGACCTGGGCCTCCAGGGAGAGCCTCTCTGACTCCCTGGAGTGTGGCTGCTGGCAGACTTGGCTCCTCAGCACCCAGCATACGTCAGTCCCCCCATGCATGAGATATGTGGGATCTGACCAGTTCTCATTACTGCCATTGCTACCACCCTGTCTGAGCAATTCGGGATCTTTAACATGGGCAACTGGAAGTGAATGGCTGCTATTTATTGAGATATGGAAGGCTGTGAGGGGAGCAGAGTTTGAGACGAAAATGAGCTGAGTTTTGGCAATGTTGAATTGAGTTATCTATTAGATATTTAAATAGAGCAATCAAATAGGTAGTATAACACAGGAGTTAAAGTTTGTGAGTGAGATCTGTCTATATACAAAAATTTGATTGCATAAGAAAAAAGATCTGGAATCTGAGAGAAGAGGAGGAACCAGCAAAGGAGACAGAGCGAGAACATCTGTGAATTAGAATGAAAATCAAGAGAATCAAGTGTTTTGGAAAGCCAAGTAAAGAAATTATATCAGGGAGAAGGAAGACATCAAGCACATCAAGTGCTGCAGATGGGTTAGGAAAAATGGTGGATGAGGACTGACTGCTGGATTTATATCATGGAAGTCATTGTGGCCTTGATTAAGAGTGGTTACAGTGGAGTTCTGGGGCAAAGACTGATTGGAATGAGTTTAAAATAACGCTTGAGATGGAGCAAGAAGAATTGGAAATCCTAAACATGAGTTACTGGGGTAAAACTCAAGAATGAGTGAAGCCTAGTTATTCTTCTTCCTGGGTTGGGTGTGTGCCAGTCCAAGTGCTGCACAGGAGCAGGAGTGTGCCTAGCGGGTCCAGCAATGTGGGGACAGGTCTCTGAGCAGGCAAATTGCTGAGGAAGTTGCAAACTTCAGCTATTTCTCCACCCTCCACCCCTGGCTCCTTGGAAAAGCAAATATGACCTCCCACCAAGGCCTGTCCAGCCTTGGGGATAAGGAGACTGAATCACCCAGAAGGCATAATATGGGGACAGAGAAGTAGGAGAAGGTTTTAGAGATATGATTCAACTTGGCAAAGTGAAAATTTAAATTATTTTCCTACTAGCCTTGGCTCAGACAAAATCAGATTGTCTGCCAACAGTTTTCACTTAATTTCCATGTCTGTGTTGCTAAACACCAGGAGCACAGATTACTTCTGCCAAAACCTTTGGTTTTTGCTAGTCTCAGAACATAGCTGGAGATTACCTTGTGTAAGAGAGGTGACCCCTTCTTCCCTGTCCCCTCCAGGTCCTTCGCTGGATCCTCAGTCCTTCAAGACCCTGATCCTGGGTACTTTAAACCTGGGCCTCCCGTTGGAACCTCCCTGGAAGAATACGTGGGCCTGGCGTCCCCACACGAGGCTGCAGTGTGATGCACTGCGTGCAGCCAGACATTTCAGAAATGGGCGCAGTGGAGGGAAAAGACAGGACTGAGGCTCATCTCGGCTCTGAGCTCTGAAGGGCGAGCCAAGATAAACAAGACTAAATGAAATAAAAGGAAACTATTAACCTCAATGCTGTTTGTAGGTAACAAAGAATAAAGAGGAATGAGGAGCGCTGTTCATAAGCTACTAATAGCTATTTTAGTAGTGTATGACAATTTGTTATCACTTTTAGTGAATTCCCGGATACACACCATCGGCCAGGCTAGTAACTATTCTTGTGTTCTCTTTCTTCGGTTGCTCAGGGAGAATATCAGTTTATAATTTTTAAAAAGTAGCTGGAATATAATAGGCGATATCACAGAGTATGTTTCTTTTGAGAGGGGTGGCAAGGTGCATGTTCTATGGGGAGGAAGGCAGCAGATTTTAGAATTTTGAGGAGACTAGCATGGGTGATTGGGAATGTAGGTAACTGAGCTGCATCCACCATCTTCAGGACTAACTCTAGTTTTTGACTGTAGTGATGAGAAAGGACAGGGAAAAGGTGGACATTAGGACTCCCTGGTCTACACCTGGAATTTCTTTGGGCTTCATCCCACCCCTGACACTTTGGGGCCAGTTGGTGTGGACTCTGCCCTGTGGCAGGCTACCTTGTGCTCCAAGAGGCAGAGAGCAGGCACAACTGACCATGGGACTCACTGCAGTTAAATATTGGTTTAGTGTATTGAGAAAGAGCGGGCTGCACAGATGGGGGAGAGGCTTGCGCTGGACTGACAACTGTTCTTTTCTTGTTTTGTTGTTGTTGTTGTTGTTTGTTCTGGGGATTGAACCCAGGGGCTTATGTTTGCTAGGCAAGCACTCTACCACTGAACTGCATCTGCAACCCTGCTTTTTTTTTTTTTTTTTTTTTTTTTTTTTTTTTTTTTTGTCTTTTTGAGACAGGGTCTCACTATGCAGTTCAGGCTGGCCTTGGGCTCACTTGGTAGCCCAAGCTGGTCTCCAACTCACAATGATCCTCCTGCCTCAGCTTCCTGAGTGCTGGGATTACAGGTGTTTGCCACCACACCTGGCTTCTGATTTTTTTAATTCTATTTTTTTCTATGTTTTATTTTGCATAGTTTTTGCTATGGTTCAAGTCTAAAATTTATATATATATTTTTCTTTTTTTCCCCATAAAGATATGGAGTTGTTATGTCACCCAGATTGCTCTCCAGCTTCTGAGTTCCATAGATTCTTCTTCCGGGACTACAGGCACATGCCCCTGTACCTGGCAAATCCATCAATCTCTTCCCTAACTTTTTCTTTGGAGGGTGGTGCTGCTAGAGATCAAACCCAGGGCTCTGGTCATGCTAAGCATGCACTTTACCACTGAGATATACACCCAGGTCCTGACCTAGCCCTTCCACTAATCTTTTCTTCTTTGTACCTATTGACATCAATCCATCCAGCATATTTTCATTTTTATTATTTTTATATTTATTTATTTATTTATTTATTTTTGGTACTGGGGCTCAAACTCACAACCTCACGCTTGCTTAGTGCTTATGCCGCTAAGCTAAATCCCCAGCCCCTTTCCAGTGTAATTTTAAATTTCACACATTGTAGTTTTATCTCTAGCAGTTTTATTTGGGTCTTTTCCAATATCTTTTGTGTCTTTAACTTTTTTTTTTTGTAACAGGGATCAAACTCATGACCTTGCGCCTGCCAGCCAAGCGCTTATGCCACTGAGCTAAATCCCCAGCCCTGTCTTTAACTTTTTGTAATACTATATATGGGATATAATTTCAATAACTTTTTAATGTCTTCTGCTCTTTCTAATATCTGTGTAAATGAGGGGTCAGAGTCAATTGACTGATTTATCTACTTCCTGTGAGTAACAATTTTCTACCTTGCGTTTTGGTAATTTTTTTATTGGATTCCAATCTTGGTGAAATTTTATATTCGATTCCAATCTGTAATGGTTGTTAGATAGATAGTTTTCTATTTCTACAAATATCTCACACTCCAAATCCGTTTGTCAATATTGGAATTAAACATAAGAGATCCCTGAGCAACATCCCCAGATTTTTTTTAGTTGGTCTTGCTAAATTGCCCAGGTTGGCCTTGAAATAGCTCAGCCTCCTAAGTGCCTAGAACCACAGGAATATTTCTGTAACTCTCCTCGAGCTATGTTCTGGGATCAGTGAGTACTCTTGTAATTATACTTTACCAAAGTACTTTACCAAAGTAATTATACTTTACCAAATATTGGATGAATCTGGAGATTATTCAGTCTGGCTTCCTGGCACATACACTGTACAAGCACAATTACTTTAATCTTTTTAAATAGTTCTTTCCTTAACTCAATTTCTTTTCTTACCATATATGCTGGCCAATGCTCAGTTGAAAGTTTGAGAGATCCTGTGCAGGTGTCTTGGTTTTCCTCTCTGTGAAGTCCCCCCCCCTCTTTTTTTTTTTTTTTGGATTCTGTGAGCTCATCTGTCCATTTTGGAAGCAGATGGAGATCCATGGTAGAGAAAACACCAGCATTTTGGACATCCATGGTCTGTCTCAGCCAATGACTATGAAAAAAGAAGCATAAAGATTACTTAATGGAAATATGATTTCAACTTGCTAAAGTCCCTGTCTGACTTTAAGAGCAATGCTTTCTTTGAAAGACATTATGGGCTGTGGCTGTGCTAATGGTCCTGGATGTTTACCGTTCAGTGAACTCCTTGTGACTTGATGCATGATGTTATTTAAGTAGCACTGATGTCTGTTGGCGAGCAAATGTTAGTAGGTATAGATTGAAACTACACCATGAAAAAAGACACAGGATGTGTGGTTCCTAGGTAATTTGGTAACTCTATATTCCAGATGTGGTACCAGATATCCAGGTAGACGTCTACCACAACTTTGCACGCTCCCCACCCTTGGGATTCTCACTGGCACTGCGGATGGTGATGGGAGATTATGAAGTGGACCACGAAGATGTCATGCAGTTAATAGTTTGTTTCCTATCCACAGGTGCCTTTTTCATCCCCTACCTCATCTTTCTCTTCACCTGTGGCATTCCTCTCTTCTTCCTGGAGACAGCACTGGGTCAGTACACAAGCCAGGGGGGCATCACAGCTTGGAGGAAGATTTGTCCCATCTTTGAGGGTGAGTGACTTTGCGGCCGATTCCAGAGTAACTTCACTGGTGCTTATAAACCATATTTGGGATCGCTGAGTGTTGAGTAGCAGTTCTGAGATTAAAATAAGATTCCAGGTCTCTGTGGTAAAATTTTGGTTAATAGGATGAATACTGGCCCATCAGAGGATGAAGGAGAAATAGGAATAAGGGTGGGCAAGGGCTTTAGGGTAAATAAGTAGGGTGCAAAGCTATTTTAGCTATAGTTAGCATAAATATATTACAGTGATTTTGTTTTTAAAGTCATTTTACCAATTGATAAAACATTTAAAAATAATTTGAAATGAGAAACAATATTTCACTAATAGTTCTATCATCTTGACACAATAACTTTAAAATTTATGGAGTTTTGTTTTGTTGTTTCTCTCTGTATAGGATTTGCTTCAAATTTTTGTTTTGAAATAACTATAGATTTCCAGGAAGTTACAAAAACAGTACAAAGAGGTCCTATACGTCCTTTATTTAGTTTTCCCTATTGGTAACATTTTATATAGCTATAGTATAATGCCAAAGTCTCCATGTTGAAATAGAACTACCCACAGACCTTATTCGGAGTTCAGCAGTTTTCCGCACTCTCACTCGTGTATGTATGGGTAACCCTGTGTAATTCCGTGAGAAATGTAGATTTGGGCAATTACTGCCCCACCTCAAGGAACCTGCTGTTCCATCACTACGCAGGTCTCCTCCAGACTACCCTTTATCATCACACTCCACACCACTCCAACTCCTGACCTTTGGCAACCTCTATTCTGTTGTCTATCTGTAATTTTGTCATTTTGAGAATGTCATACAAATGGACTCATGCAGAATGTAACCATCTGTGATTGGCTTTTTGCTCTGCACAATGTCCTTCTATTCAGTTTCTTTCATGTATCAATAACAGCTCATTGATTTTCACTGGATGTACCATGGTTTGTTAAACCACTCATAGCATTTGGGCTGTTCCAGTTTTGGGGGCTTTTCAATTTTTCTTTCTCTTTTTATAGACTTTAAATATGGAATATACAGTTTATGTTCTTTCTACAATTAATTTTATTTTCCATTTTCTATATAATGCTCATTTAATAATTGGCCTCCGGAGCTTTTTGATTATTTTCTCTTGCTTATACTTTTTTTTTTTTTTTTGTGGTGCCAGGAATCAAACTCACGACCTTGAGTTTGCCAAGCAGGCACTTATGCCGCTGAGCTAAACCCCCGGCCCATATATATTTTTAATATTTTGCTTATCTTTGTTTATGTAGCTTCTCTACTTTTAGAATTGTTTCTTTGAGATGAATTTTCAGGATTAGGAATACTGGATGCAAACAGATATCAACTTGGCATCCTTTGATGTGGCTTATTATGTTATGTTAATGACACTGACAGTGACAGTGACACCAGATGTGAGTAATCATCTTTCTCTATATCTTGAGCAACTCTGGATTCTTTGGTGGTTCTCAAGCTCTGTTCATTGAGATCACCTAAGGACCTTCAGCAGAAGCTGTGGCCATGCTCCATCTTGAGAGGTACTTTAAATGCTCTGGGGTTAAGTCAGGCATAGTGGCACAAGCCTGTAATCCCAGCACTCAAGAGGCTGAGGCAGGAGGATTGCTGTGAGTTCAAGGCCAGCCTGGGCTACAAAATGAGTTCAAGGCCACCCTGAACTGCATAGTGAAACCCTGTCTCGAAAGTAAATAAATAAAAAATAAAAAAGGAGAAGAAATCTGGAGATTAGGTAGGTTTTGAAATATTGTAAATATTCCTGGGCCATTCTGATATGAGACAGTATGGAAATCCCTGCATTACATCCTTTATAAAAATTTTCACTAAAATTGTAACTGCAGAATGGTGCCTCATGACTGCATCATTTTACATACCTATAATTAAAGAAGATGAATATGATATTTTAAAGGTATTCATTCATGATTTATACTTCTTTCTATGCAAATTATCTCTGATTTGTGGTTTTATGTTTTAGAAACATCAGACTAATTCTGAGGACCACTGACTATCAGTATTATGGAATTAGTCTTATCCATTTAAAAAATAACTCTGGGCCAATGACTTTTCAGCACCTGATGAGGCCAAGGGCAACAGAGGGTAGGAGATAAGCCCCAGCCTGGCCTGGGAGCAGTGGGCCAGAACCCTTCTTGCTATAGGACAGCAGAGCACAAGCCCTTTCCTAACCAGTAGTGGCAGTGTGGGAAGTCTGTCCCCTGTCCTCAGCTCAATTCTGCAGTTTCCTCTCAGGCATTGGCTGTGCCTCCCAGGTGATTGTCATGCTCCTCAACATCTACTACATCATTGTCCTGGCCTGGGCATTCTTCTACCTCTTCAGCAGCTTCACCACTGACCTGCCCTGGGGAAGCTGCCACCACGAGTGGAACACAGGTGAGATCACATCAGAGTCCACTTCCCCTGCTTGCTCTGCCACATAACCAGGAGTGGGATTGTCCCTCTGTGCCAAGAAACCCAGTCCCCAGGGTTAGCTCATGGAAATTGGCCACGTAGATCACGGAGAACTCCCCTTGAGGATAAGAGCACGGAGCTGTAGCCTGCTTGCCTTGCATGTGTGGGAGGCTGTAGGTTTGATCCCCAGCACAACAAGAAGGAAACTAAGAATGCACCAGTATCACAGGCAAAATGTCCTAGACTGTTCTCTTTAAAAAACACATTGATGTGTTCAATTCATATGCAGACAGAACTCATTTTTTAAAAGTTGAGGTTAGCCGTTCATTTCAATTTGAAATAAGACTAGTTTGATATGTGTACCTATTATTTGTTCATTTATTTGCTTCTTATGTCTTCTTTCTGATACTATTTTAGGTCTTTCAAATTTATAATTTATCTGGGCTTAACTGTTTTGTGTGTCATCAGTATAATTTATAACAGTAATTAACTTCTCTGCTTGTAAGACTGTGTGAGCAATAGAGCCATTAAATATACTGAAAATAATGACAACAAAAATATCTAGGTTAGGTCTGTTCAAAGAGTTGTTTCTGAGGATGACTGTGTTCTATGTATGTCCAAGAGTGGCTTCTGAGCAACCTGACATGTGGCTAGTGTATCTGAGGGACAGAATTTTAAAACTTTTCTTAACTTTAATTTAAATACCCAGATGAACTCATGACTCCGTCTAGGGTAGCATGGATGAAAAGCATGTTGGGCACTGTTCTGTTTGGATTCTCATAGCTACATCTTGCTGTCTTTGTCCAAATATCTTTCAGTACTTGTTCACAAGAGCTACTGTTTTGAAGTAGGGCTAGCTAGACAAGTTAGCTGAGATTTGAAACTAGATTTTGAATCCTTTGCTTGCCAGAGGAAGTGTTTTTGCAGGGTTTAGTCTTTGTACCTTCTGACCTGGCCATACCTCTCCCTCCCCGTCCTTGGACAATCCCCTCCCCATGGCTCCTGCTCCCTCCCCAGGCTGTACTTTGCCCTTCCATCAGCCTGGCACCCTGCATTCCATCAGCCCATGCCCGGTGAAGAGTCAAATCTAGGTGGCACCCCTGCCTGGCTGTGCCTGGACTGACCCCAGCCTTGAGATGGCACTCACTGAACTTTTTGTCTGTTTATTGAGTTGGTTTTCCTACAAATTGGCAAGAACCTGAGGCAGAAAAGGTTCATCTCTGTAGCTGCTTTGTCTAGCTCAGTGTGAGCTTCCCCATATGCTCTCAAGAAACATTTTTTGAATGAAAGATTTAAAAATCTGTTCTATTCTAATATTTTCATATATATATAATATATAATATATATTAATATTAATATATATTATATATAATATATATAATATATATATTTGTTCATTTGTTTGTATCCATGTACGCTGAATCACCCTTGATAACCAGTTTTCCGGGTAGTAAATATTTTACCCAGACCCCAGTGGAGTGACCTGATAAGACCTGACAAAGCCCCTGGACCTACATTTTGGGTTAGAGCAGGATCAGGCCTATCTGCCTTTGGGTTGGTTGGGAATCTTTGAGACAATTCTTAGGCAAATTGCATGCCTAAATCTTTTGGTTTGGGGTATTTTTGATACCCCCTAGTGGGTCTGGTTTTGCTCAGAGCCTAGTATCTTGAATAGTATAGGCCATCTTTTCCTGTCAAGATGACGCTTTTCTTCCAGAAAAGGGATATGGTTTAGTGGAGAAAACCCTCCACTGGCATTCAGTTCTTCAGCAAGTGTTTATTGAGATCCTACTCTGCCAGACTCAGTTCAAGCACTGGGGATGTGCTCAGGCACAAAACAAAGATCTCTGCTCTCCTGGAAGAGTTATTCTAGCAGCTGAGACAGACCACAACAAAATAAAAGAGAAATATGCGTCATGATAGAAAGAAGTATATGTATTCCACTAGAAGTGCTGTAGAGAAAAACAAAACAGGGTGGGGTTTGGGAGCTTTAGGGGTGGTGTTTAAATAGGGTATTTAGGAAAAGCCTTTTTGAGATGACTTTGAAAAATGATTGAAGGAGGAGGAGGAACAAGAACTCAGTATTTACCTAGGTACTGAGGAAATGAACATTGTATTGGAGGAACAGCAAGCGCCATAGTCCCGAAGTGCACTGGGGTCAAAGTGTAGGGAAGAGTAGGGATGCCAGTGTGGCTGGAGGAGAGGGAGTGGAAGTGAGGTCAGAGGTGTTAGAGGATTTTTCAAACAAGGCCTTTAAGATGGCTGAAGGATTTTTGGGATGAGAAACTCACTGGACTGTTTGAGATGGGATTCGACATGAAGTAATTTAAAGTTTAACAAAATCACCCTGGCTGCTGAATGGAGATCTGACAAAAGAAGAACAAATAAAAACTGGGAGGCCACTTAGGAGCCATGAGATGGTGGAGACCTGTACCACAATGGTGATGGAGATCAGAGTCTTGATGTTTTGATGTAGAACCTGCACAGCTTGTTGACCTGAATTCTAAGTTATTCCATTATTTATGAGCTGCAACAGGTCATTTCTAAGAAGACTCATTTTCTTCATATGTATAATGGACACAACAGTATGTCTTCATACTTCCCAGAATTATTATTCTGCTAGGATATTAAAAAAAGAATGTCAACACTCTGTGGCACTCCACAGTGACACATAGATAATGAAGAGCTGCCACTTATTGGACACTACACATTTATATTTACATCTTAGTTACTTTTCTTATTGCTGAGATAAAATATCTGACACCCAAAGTCAGAGGAGAAGTTTGTTTCGGTTCATGTTTGTAAAGGTTTCAATCCACACTAGACTGGCTCCAAGGTAGGGCAGCAAGGAAGAAAGGCATTGCAGAGCAGAAACAGTTTATGGCAGGCAGAAGACACCAGAAGGAAGCAGCCAGAAACAGGTGATGAGATAGCACCAGCCCTCTTTCTGTCCCTTATATTTTTTGCCAACCAGGATGTGGCACCCTTAATCCTATCCAGAACTATGCCAAACCTATCAGTGGACTGATTTAGCAACCACACAACCTTAACCTCAGCATCACACATTCTTGATTTAGCCACCTCTGAAAAAGCCCCCATCTATGACCTCATGAGGTTTGAGGGGCATCTAGACATAAGCCAGAACACCATCTAACCCCCTATCAATCCTACATCATAGACAGTGGTATCTGTATTTTAGATATCAGAGGAATGACACTGATGATGTCAAGTGGTCATTTACCTAAGGCCATACATTTGGTGTCCAGAGGGTCAGGATCTGAGCCAGAGTACTTTGATCCTGTGCTGGAGCTCTTGGCCACTCTGATGTATCACTTCCTTGGAGGTATCTCACTGTTCCCCAAGGCTGTGACTTCTCATGGGACAGTGTCCTGTAAAGGGTTGCTTCCTTGGAAGCAGCTGGTAGGTGGAGCAACTTCCCTAATGCCACCTGATCATGCTTTAGTGAGAATTTGCATGCAGACACAGCCCACAGTACATTTGTGTGGGAGGTGAGGTGGGGCTGCCGAGGTCAGCACACATGGGAGGAGGTCATGCACAGACAGCAGCAGAGCTGCTTCCTGATGCTGCCCTTCCATTCTCCCGCCCGCACCCCCAGCTGAAGTGAATGTCGGCTAATGTCTTTTTCTTTCTTCTTCCCTGGGACTTGTGAGTAGAGAACTGTGTGGAGTTCCACAAGACCAATGGCTCCCTGAATGTGACCTCTGAGAATGTCACCTCCCCTGTCATCGAGTTCTGGGAGTGAGTGAACCCTCTTTCCTTCCAAATGTGGGTTGTGTGTTCCAAAGTAGATGTGGGGTGGAGTTCCTAGTGGGCCCACTGTTTCCTTCTGTCCCAGTCTGCCAGACTTGAGGGTTCTATGTGCTGCATACATAGCTAGTGCAGGGCTGGCTTCAGAGATGATTTTCCTCAGGCAGTGCAGCCCTCTCCTCACATTAGAGAGCACACGTGTGTGCACATCCACGCTCCCGACCATCTTCCTCTCTTCTGTTCTATTGCTTCTTGTGGCCCCTCCTTTCCAAATATCAAAATGTTCCAGGAGCCTGGCTGGGAGAATGGATATTTGTACCTTCTTCCCCATGCTGGGCCAGGTCTCAGAGCAAATCCACCTGGACAGCTTATGTTTGCCAACTTTTATGTCTAACTTTCATCCCTGGGAAAAGGAAGCCTCGCTTATTGGACAAGCCTTAGACAAAAGTAGATTGGAGGCCACTGGGCTCCAAAACTGTGTCTCAGGGGTGGGGTGTAGATTGACAGAACACCTGTCTAGTATGTGCGAGGAGGCCCTGGTTTCCATCCCACTGCTGCAGAAAGAGAGGAAGCAAGGAAGGAAGGAAGGAAGGAAGGAAGGAAGGAAGGAACAAAGGAAGGATGACCCAAAGCTGGCAGCCAAAATGGAGCCAGGTCTGATGCTTCTCTCCCCAGGAGGCGGGTTCTGAAGATCTCTGATGGCATTCAGCACCTGGGGGCCCTGCGCTGGGAGCTGGTCCTGTGCCTCCTGCTCGCCTGGATCATCTGCTACTTCTGCATCTGGAAGGGGGTCAAGTCCACGGGCAAGGTCTGTTGAAGAGAGCTTCTAGGAGCTCCTCAGCGTTGCCCAGTGAGGGCAAGGACCCTGCAAAGACTTTAGGTGCCCCCCCCATTGATCGTGTTCCTCTCCTAAATTCAGTCCCACATAATTCTGGGAAATAAAATAGGACAGAGAAAGGCTGGAAGGATACCTGCAGAGGAATTTGATCTTGGAATGTACCATGCATGTGAACAAATCGTAGCTTGAGTAAGTTGATGCCTCTCTACTTCACAGAACAGTTTTGTGGGTAATGAACTCCAGTCGTGTACACTCTTCACCTTAGAATGTTTCTTCACCAATTTTAGACTGTTGGGGTCTCTTTGCCTTAAGAGTGTCTGAGATGTTAGAGGGCATCTGAGCTCTTCTGGGCTCAAGCCCTGCAGGCCTCTGATGAAGCTTTCATCTTAATTTGGTTGCCTTAATTTTGGTTGCTAGCTTAGTTGTGCTAAGCTCCTAAACTCTGTGAGGAGGAGATCATGTGTTACAGATATTTCCATGCCTGACAACCCTTGCTGTAACCATGCACTTGCTAGGAGAATGATTAAGTTCATTCAGTCACTCAACAGATACTTACTGGATATGTATGGGGAGAGGTGGTGTTCAGAGCTGTACAGAGGAGAGGGAGGTTATGGCCTAAGGCAGGGGAGATGGAACGCAATAGCTGCAGAAGACAGAGGAGCAGGAGAGGGTCCCCTTGCTCCCCTACCCTCTGGTAAGGGGAGTATCTGATTTCCTGACTGCGGTCTACCATGGCCTCTGGGTCCCTCCTTCCTCTCTCATACTGCCTAACCTACTCTTCTGGATCTCATACCTGCCCCTGACCAGGTGGTGTACTTCACAGCCACGTTCCCTTATCTCATGCTGATAGTCCTATTAATCCGAGGGGTGACACTGCCTGGGGCAGCCAAAGGAATTCAGTTCTACCTGTACCCTGACCTCACACGTCTGCGGGATCCCCAGGTAAGAAGGTGCCGTCTAGGGCTGTCATGGGGACTGAGGGTGCTCGAGTTGCAGGCTTTCCCTGGGCTCTAGTGGGGAGTTCCTAGGGTGTCTGTGGTGATGATGAGGTGCTCTTCCTCCTGCAGAATTGGCAAGCAGTGGCACATGGGTCTAAGGTGTTCACTCTTGGGGTCTGAGGCCTTAGGAATATTTCTTAGAGACTGCAGATATGTCACTAAGCACTAATACTCATAGACTGTACTCATTTCCCCTCCATGTTCCCATTTTCCTCGTTTCCGCATTTTTTTTCATTTCCTCCAAAACCTCCTTTCTCTCTCTTGCATACCACCGTCTGGTTTCCTCCCTCTGCCCATGTGACTCCTGCCTTGGCCCCATGTCCCCAGTCCCACCATGGACCAGCTGGGCTAGTGTTAAGTTTCCCATCAGCTGTCCAGAGGTGTCTCTTCTGTCACTGTACACACCCTGCCACAACCAGCCCTGCAGGGGCAATGCTGCTTGCAGATTGAAGGGTGTGGGACACAGGCCTGTCCTCTGACAGTTGTCTCTTCTTCTCCTCTGTGGCAGCCATCCTGAGAGCTGGCAAAGTCGGTGGAGCGTGGGTAAGCTCCGGCCCCAGGGTGTGTGACTTTGCCTTGTGCTCTGCTTCTGCCTGCTGGGTGCTGAAGGGTCTATGTGCTGTTCGGATACTCCTCTGTCAGTGCAGTGCCTTCAGGGTCAGGTAGCTCCCATACTTGAAAGACGGTCAGATGGCTTCTGCACATGTAAGATAGTCACTGACAGCCAGGGGTGGTGGTGCACACTTGTAACCCTAGCACTCTGGGAAATTGAGGCAGGAGGATTCGCAAGTTTGAGCCCAGCTTAGCCAATTTAGTGACTTAGTGAGACCCTGTATCAAAATAAAAAATAAAAAAGGATTGTGTATATGGTTCATGCAAAAACCCTGGGTTCAATTTCTAGTAATGAAAGAACTGATGTTCTGAGGGAGTAGAGTCCAGGTAAGGGCACGTAGTTGAGTTCCCACAGAGGCCATGGCTTCTCTATGGCAGAATCTGGGTTGATCCAGAAACTGAGCCATTCTCAAGTCTCCTGGTCCCTCTAGCAGAGCTGTGTCCTCTGTTTTGAGTTCAGGGACTGCGTGACTTCCAGAAGCAGCCCGAGCAGCCCTTTAGAAGCCTGCCCATAGAACCAGTCATGATTCCGGGTGTTGTAGGTGATTCTCCTGTGGGATGTGAGCTTATCCCTCCTCACTCCCGTTTCTCATCCCTCACCTCCACGAGGGTTTGGGCGCTGCAGTCAGGCTCCAGGGCCGTGCCCAGAGCCGGGGCTGCTGAAGCTAGCAGGACCCAGGAATCACCTAGCGCAGCCTCCCCATTGCACAGACGTGCAACCGAAGCAGACAGCAAGGAGACGGCAAGCCCTGTAAGATGTATTTTTTTTTCACAAGGTGTGTTTTTTTCCTGAATCATAAGCCTCTTGACTTATCTGGAAACAAAGGGCTGTAACAAGTAGGAAGTGGGGCAGTAGAGTATGGGGCGGCTTCAAAGAGTCTGGCTCAGATCTACCATGCAGGAGGAAGCAGTGTGGTTCTGGAGTGCAGAGCTGTAAAGAGCAGCTGCAGCTCCTTTTAGCTTGCAGGTGGGACTGAGAGAAGTGTCATAGGCAGAAAAAGGACAGAGAGGCCCAATATGGCTTTGCCACTTGCTATTGTGTGAGTCCTGCCTTTAGTGATAACAGAAACTAAAACTAAAGTGATAGTGTGAATTTACGAGAAAAACTTTTACTTTGAAAGTAAAGGAAAAATGAAAGGACTCCAACTTGAGAAGCGCCTGGAGGGAACACACTGGTGATGAAGATCAGACTGGCAGAGATCAGTTTTATGGGATACTTGTAGAAGACAGTCACTATCTCAGTCACGGGTTTTGTAGCTCAGGAGAAATCGAGCAATTCCTCTCATGAATTGAGCAATTTGGTTTCCATGGCAAGAATCCTCTTGTCTTGAAGGGTAATTTCAGTCATGTGAGGCTTGTTGGAATCTAAGGTGATCATAGGTTTAGGGCAATGGAGACTTCTGGGTGTAAGTGTTCTCAGTCTTGATGGGTGATGAGATAGAATAGGAAAATTTAGGGCTAATAAATCTTGTTTTGTCGACTTTTAGACACTCCAGAAATGACTAACATGCCTATTGGCAGAGCTGGTAAGGAATTGACCCACAGTTTCATAAAATGAAGTTCAAGGTTTGTTCTGTTTTTAGTTATCTATTGGATATTGATAGACACAAGAGTCATGAATTTTACTAAAAACAAAATGGTTCTAAGTTTCAGTCTATCTATTTTCAATTACCAATTACACTGGTAATTGGTGATTATTGGTACATTTTAGGAGTCCCCGTCTATCTCAGAAACAAAAGTAAATCCTACTTTTAATGACTGACAGGTTAAGGGCCCAGGAGTTTGTCCTTTGTCCCCATAGTGCTCTCTGACTATGTCAGCTTTGTCCTGACCAGCTCTTTATGGCTAGAGCTTATTATGTCACTGGCACTGTTAAGAGGTTTACATGCATTATTTCAGCTAGTCCTTATAGTAGATCATTGAGAGATACCCCTCCCCTTTATAGATAAAGAAATTGAGGCCCAGAAAGCTCAGGAATTATCTCTCTTCATACCTGCAGCTGGAACTGTGTCTAAATTCCATGTACTTTGTAATCTCTCTCTCTCTCTCTCTTCTCTCTCTCTCTTTCTCTTTCTCTTTGTCTCTGTCTCCCTCTCTCTGTGTCTCTGTCTCCCTCTCTCTTTCTGTCTCCTTCTCTGTCTCTGTCTCTCTGTCTCTTTCTGTCTCCCTCTCTCTCTCTGTCTCTCTCTCTGACTCTTTCTGTCTCTGTCTCTGTGTCTGTCTGTCTTTTTTTGTCTCCTCTCTCTGTCTCTCTCTCTGACTCTCTCTCTGATTCTCTCTCTCTGTCTTTGTGTCTGTCTCTGTCTCTCTGTCTCTCTCTCTGTCTCCCTCTGTCTGTTTCTATCTCTCTCTTTCTCTCTCTGTTTCTCTCTTTCTGTCTCTCTCCCCTTCTCTAGATTAAATCTAGGAGCATTCTACCACTAAGCCATACTCTCGGTCATTTATTCTATTGTTGCTGTTAATATTATTTTGTAGCACTGGGGACTGAACCCAGCTAGGTCTTTTATACTGGGCTACATGTCCAATCCTTAAAAAAATTTTTTTAAAAAAAATTTAATTTGAGATAAGGTTCTGCTAAGTCACCCAGGTTGGGCTTAAACTTATGATCCTTCTGTCATATCCTTCCAGAGGGTTGAGATTATTGGCTTCTTTTTTAATACTTTATTTTTAGATAAGGTCTCACTGTCTTGCCCTATCTGGTCTTGAAGTTTTGATTTTTTTCTTGCCTCAGTTTCCCAAATAGCTGGAATTACAGGCATGTGCCATTGTACCTGGCTTGTGATTTCTTGAAGGCAAGATACTTGTTTCTCTCACAGCTCATGCATTCAACAAAAATGTGTTGAGTATCTATTATGTACCAGGCCTGTTCTAAATGCAGGATCTGATAAAGAATAGGTTTTAGCCATTTCATGTGAAAATGGGTCAGGAAATTAATAAGGCTATGTCTGGGTGACTGCAGGGAATGAGACCTAATCTTCACCCTGGACACCACCCTTCCAACCACAGGGAGCAAATGTCTTCCAAGTGCTTTGCAGCTGCGGAGAGGGAGCTGTTTCAAATGCAGCCTGCTCCTGGTCCCATGTTGACACGAGGCCTTTGTCATCAGTGAGCCCAGAAGCACCTGCAGGAGGGAATGCCCTGCCAGAGCCCTAATTGAATCTAGTTGGCACTCTCTGGGAAGTGTGATAATTCCAACTGGCATTTGCCTGGCACTTGAGAGAAGTGCAAAATCCCCATTAGCAATACAAAAACCGAAGACATCTCTCTCTGCCAAGCACTGAGGCTGGATGCCAGGAGCCAGGCAGAGACAATGCTGTGTTTTTTGTGCCTCTGCCCTGCCAGGCTTGCTGTGTGCTAGGCTAGTTGCTGTCTTTCCCCCTGGGGACTCAGGCTCTACCTATTTTGTTCAGGCCCCTGGATTTTTTTTCCTCAGTCCTGACCTTTTATTATATTGAACTTTGGTAAGTGGAGAAGGTAGAGGTGGTGGTGGGAAAATAGGGTGACCCAGGAGCCCTGTTGGCAAGCCTTTTAATTCCTATGTTAAGCAACTCCAATGTAGGCTTTGCATAAGGAGAAAGCAGAAAGTCTCCAGGACTAGTCTGTGGATTTTTGAAGAGCTCCCTGAAATTGATGCCACTTCATGATCACTGAAGAGCAAGTTGTGTTTTAAAATAATAGCACAACAGTAATCACAACAGTGCACGCTCACATGTATGATGTATAACTGCTGGGCACTTCTCTGAGTTCTTCGTACTCATTCTGTGAGACACACATTGGCCTCCTTTTATATGTGGAGACAGTGGAAGCTTAGACAATTGAAAGGCTTGGGATAACCACAAAACTAGCTTGGGTTTTATTCAAGCAGCCATTGGAGTCTCTTCTCTTCAACACCATGATAGACTTTTCTCCAAGGACATGAATTATTTAAGACTTTTTATCATTTTAGCAGACAGGATGGGAAATTAATATTTATTTATGTGTTGGGCATTTTGTATACATTCTTTTATTTGTTATTTTAACCATTTTTCTGATAAGAAAAGAGGTTTTGAATGGTTAATTGACTTGCCTAAGATCACATAGCCAGTGATTGTGAGAATTAGGAATTAGATCCAGATCAATTTGATTTTCTGTTATACATCAGATGTTCAAAATCCTGGGGTTAGACTCTAGGTTGAAATATCTTTCCTGGATATTACAGAACTCTCTCTCAAAAGATCTCTTTTTCACCCATATTCCACCAAGTGTTTTTCATACTTGTTTTTTTCTTGGTCAGTCTTTTGCCCCAGCTAAAAACACATTGGAGTTTTGATCTGAAACCTGGGGCTTCTGGAATGGCAGGAAATGGGTCCCTGTGGTGGGGAACAGAACAGCTTGCTCTGCATGTTGCTTCAGCCTCCTCTGCTCAGTTCATTCCCTGCCCAGCAGACTTTAGGGCCACAGCTGTGCAGAGAGCTGAGACTGCCAAGCTCCCAGCGAGGGGCTCTGTTCAAAGGCACCACAGGATCTGACCCTTGGGCTCTCAGCTCTTGCTCTCCTGCAGAGACTCTCTGTTCTCACTGACTCCTCCTCCCAGCCAGCTCTGGCTGAGCCTGTACCCCTGCCGGCCAGGTTGATATAGGACCCCCAAGTGATACAGGGGAAATAAATATAAGTTCCAACCTGCTAGATGTGAGCTACATTGCTTGTGTGTCCTAAAATCAAAGACTGAATTCTAAGGAACAGTGAAAGTTAAGAGTAGGAAAACTTTATTGAGAGAGATAGCTCCTGCGAGACAAAAGGGGACCTGAAAGTGGGATTCCCACAAGCCTACTTCTCAAAGGAGGAAGTTTTATAGAGCAAAATCATGGAAATGGTTACAATGTGGGACAAAACGCTGCCTAGGTAATGTTGATCTAGTGGGGAAGTAAGTCACACAGCAAATGTACATGGAAAGAACAAGGACCTTTTTTGGAAAAGATGAGTCAGCAGATCTTGGTTACCCACCTGGGTGACTGATGTCTATCTAGACTTTATTGGACCAGGTCATACCAATTATAGCATATTGCTTCTCCTTGGGGAGGCATGTAGGCCTGGTCATTCTGCCTTTAAACTTGAGGCCTGGCCTTCAACAGATGTACCTCCAGCCATAGTTCTGCACTGACTCCCTCAAGGGCCTACCTTTGCTTGACCACCTCTAATATTTCTGTCTAACTTAGTTGTCTATAATACTCCCCTCTCTGAAGAGGTACCCCTAATTACCATGAGAGGGCAAGGGGCAATGACTATTCTGACTACTTCTGGCTGAAGGGGGTCATAATTGTGAGTGGCAGTCTGAGATATTCCACAGAGGGTTTGCCTAAGGGCCCACAACAGACTCCATGTGTTCTCATCTTGCGTAGGCATATAGCTTTAAGCGTGGAGGAGACAAGACCAAAGAGACACTTAAGTATACATGTGCCAAGTTATAAAATCAACAAGACTATTATGACTACAATTAACAAATGTTTCTACCAGCAAGAGCCAGGAATGGCCTCCCACAAAGAGCGGGAGATGGTCTAGGGAACTGCAGAATCCAACATGGCATTAACCTGTCATTTAATGTTTTGAACAGCCATCAAGATATTAGCAGAAGGTTCAGGAATATACACACAGCATTCAGCTTTTACAGCTGCGCAAGTACCCCTTGTGCTGCTGTGAGACTGTATAATATCATCTGATTTGGGAGGATGACTTGCCTCATTAATTTTACTTCTTCATTCAGGAGAGAAAGACCAGTCGAGATGTTGTTTAAGGCCCGTTGAGTATAGTTAGTCAAAGCCTCGGTGTGTTGGATGACATCCTCTAATCCTAGGGAAGGAATAAAGATAGAAGCCAAATGATCATGCCAGTGAAACACACTTCTAGACCATCGATGCCGTAGATGGGGTAAGTTTGCAGGTTAATCGGTATTTTTGACACTCTTGCCTTGTAACCACACAAGTTCCAGCACCTCTCTATCCATCCAGGGGTACCCAGGGCCACAAACTGGTTCCACAGGCCAAGTGAGTGCCATTCAGGGCTTCTCCTCTAATCCCAGGGTGATTAAACCGGTCTGTTATAAACTAATCTTTGACCTGTAAAATTACAGTGTATATACACTGCTTGGGGGTGTCCATCCCAAGTGTTAGCAGAGTTAGGCCAATGAAAAGAGCAATGTTTCTTCATTGCCAACAGAGGGGGTCTTTCTACTAAGTGGTCCTATAGTTGGAGTTAAGCACATATAATCATCATTAGTATAAATACTGACTTTCTGTGCTTTATTGAGTTGTGCAGCCCTTGTCAGAGCTATGAGTTCTGCTAGCTGGGCTGTAGTCCCAGTGGCAAGTGAGGAACTTTCAAGTGTCCAATGGGGAGTCACTACTGCATACACTGCCTCTCTTGTCCCATTTCCCATGAAAGAACTGTCATCACAGAAGAGGCTCAAATCAGGGTGTGTCCAAGTCTTCTCTAGTTGTGTATATATAGAGAATTACCTGTTTAGAGTCATGTCTTTCAGCTCAGTTTCTTCTTTCTCTGGTAGAAGGAGTTTAAGGAGGAACATGTTTTTATTTGAATGGCTGGTCCTTCTAGAAGTAGAGCCTGGTATTTAAGAAATCAGTTGTCTGATAGCCATAAGCTCCCTTTGGAAGAAAGAAGTCCTGACGCATTGTGAGGGGTATGTACAGTGAGATCTTTGTCTAAAGTCAGCTTGGATGCCTTTGGTACCAGAAGAACTGGGGCAGTCGCAGCTCTAAGGCATGCAGCCCATCCCTTTGTCTACTTTATGACTCAGATACTTACCGTTGTTGAGCAGGTCCTCAGTCCTGAGCAAGCACTCGCAAAGCCATGCCCCACCTTTTGTCAACACACCGATTGAACTGGTGTCCTGTCAGTAGGCTTACTGCTGGGGAATTTAGAAGTGCTTGTTTAAACTTCTGGAATGCAATTTTGGAGTCAGGTTCTCTGGTTAAAATATGGGTATCTGCCCTTTGGGGTTCCTTTATTAACTGATAGAGGGGTTGTATGATCTCACTGCTATCCAAAAGCAACAAAAACCTGTAATTCTGAGGTATCCCCTGAGCTGTTTTCAGATCTTTGGCTGTGGAAAGGAAAGAACTGATTTAACTCTCTTTTCCCAGCCTTCAACTTCCCTTGGATATGATAAGACCCAAGTATTTTACCTCAAACCTGAAAAGTTGTGCCTTAGACCTAGAGACCTTATAACCTCTGTCTGCTAGAAAATTCAGCAAAGGATGGGTGCCTTGGCTAGAGAGCTCTTCTGAGGGGGAACATAACAATATATTACCTATACACTGAAGGGCTGTCACTAGGGAAAATTCAGGACATGCCAGAGTGGGAAATCACTGGCCCAAAAAGGTGAGGACAGTCTCTAAACCTTTTAGGAAGCACAGTCTAAGTCAATTGAGTGACCTGGTTGTAAGGATTTTCAAAGACAGAAAGAAGCTGGAAACTGTATGTAAAGGATACAAAAGAAGGCATCTTTTTTTTGGTACCGGGGATCAAACTCAGGCCTGGGTGCTTGCAAGGCAAGCGCTTATGTTGCTGAGCTAAATCCCCAGCCCAAAGAAGGCATCTTTTAAATCTAACACTGAAAACCAACTAGCATCATCTGGGATCTAAGAAAGGAAAATGTGTGAGTTAGGCACCACTGGGTAAGTTGGCACTACTGCCTCATTTACCAGTCTGAGGTCCTGTACCAACATTTACTCCACATTGGATTTTTGAACTCCCAAAGTTGGAGTATTACAATGTGTAAGCAGACCTTGTGCCCTTAAGTTGTCAAATATAGGCGAAAGTCTTTTAACATCAAGCCTTAGAGAATATTGTCTTTGGTGAGGAAAAATAGCAGAATCTTTGAGATGTGTTTGTACTAGGGGAGGTCTTATTTATTGCTCTACCTATTCTACCTTCAGTTGCCCATACTTCAGGATTTATTTTTGTCTCCACCAGGGGGAGGCAGCCTGGGTGCATACAGTATTCAAGCAAGATAAGCTTATCTCACTTCAGGAGGTGAACTGGACTTTCAGACATAATCAAAAAGGAATGAGTGAAGAGAAAGCCATCCCAGTTTCAGGCTAAGGATTGTGAGAGTAGCAAGTAACCTGCTCTCCAGGGACTCCTTTCACTTCAGTATGATGGCTGGAAGGAAGGCCGGAGTTGAAAAGAAGGATGGAGAGACATGTGCCAGTGTCCAGCAATAGGCTGGTTTATTTTCCCTTTGTAGTCATGATTACCCAAGGCCTCTCTGTGGCGGTGAGAGTGTGGTCAGAGGGAGAAGACAGAGAGTGCCCCAGGGCCCTTCAATCTGGCTGGACTGACTGGTTAGATGGCTCTGATCTCTGGGAAGCTCAGGGGACAGTCTGACTTCCAGTGGTCAATTTTGCAATAAGGGCATGGCTCAGGGGGTCTCTTGGCATGATGATTCTTATCAGATTCCCTCCAAAGATGGCCTGGCTTTCTGCAGTGTTAGTAGGTGAGTTTAGTTGTCAGTTTTTCTTGGAGGAATGAGAATCAGACTTACTCTTTTTTTTTCAAAGCTACAACCAAGAAAGCTGTTTTCTCCCCTCGGCCTCTTCTCATTCTTGGTTATAAAATACTGAGGAGATGATCCTCACTAAAGTATCAAGTGAGCTAGTTGGAGCAAAAGCCATCTTTTGTAGCTTTTCCTAATATCTGAGGCGAAACTTGACTTTAAGAATAATCTGTTTTCCTATCAAATCCGGAGCCAGGGCTGTATGTTTCATTAATGCCTCTCATAAATGATCTAAGAAGGTAGAGGGGTTCTCATCTTTCTTCTGATGAATAGTTTACAGTTAAAAATAATTGAAGGACTTAGTTCTCCATCTTCTTAGACCTTCAAGAGTACATGTCTGAAGACGCCTCCTATTCCAATCTCCCGTCTGGTTGGTGGCCAGTAGGGCTCTTGTGTAGGGACTGCTCGGGTTCCAGCAGGAACTGGCTGTTCTCCTGGCTGTCTATTCTGGCCTTCTAAAATTAACAATGTTGATACTCATCTCCAAATGCAATAGCAGCTTGTAATGCTGCTTGTCTCTCATTAGAAGTCAATGTTTGATTTAAGAGTAATATTACCTCTGTCTAGCTCATAGGTCTAAGTCCCCTAAAATTCTCAATGTACTTAGTGTCATCTGAAAACTTTTCCAGATCTTGTTTGATCTGTTTGAGGTCACTGAGAGAAAAGTACACCTGGCCTTGAGGAGTTTGACGAATATAGTCTGTAGAGGATTCAATTATGGCAGGCTTAGAAGCCTCACCCTTAGGATCCAAAGGGCAAGTGGAGGGAACCCAGGCTCAGTAACAGTGGATGAGGCTTTGATTAAGGTTGTCTTGGAAACCTCTCCTTAGACTCCAAAGGGCAGTGGAAGGGACCCTCAGGGTCAGTGATGGTAGATGCATCTGACTGTGCCTTAAGGGCCAGAAGCCTCTGGTTTTCCTATGGCTTACATTTGCATTTTGAGCACAAGTCAGGATTCTCTCTTAATGCAAAGAAAATCTGAACATAAGATAGTTCTGATCATTTTCCCCCTCTCTTACAGTACAATTCTAGTTGTGAAATAGTATCATAATAATACTCAACATTCATTTTGCCTCTAGGCAGGCCATACTCAGCTGCAGAAAATTATTAAACAGCTTTCTCAATATGGGAGAGTCAAACAACTCTAGTGCTTAAGAATACATTCCAAAGGAGTAAGAGAATTCAACATTGAGGTTCTCATCTGCAACACAAGAAAAAAAATAGGTATCATTTTTAATCCCTATTTGGTTTCCCTACTCTGGAAGGGTGGCTGCTACCTGGAAGAGTGAGCAGAAGATAGGTTAGATCAAACTAGCCACACTTACTCACACCCCTACCTTCCCCAGAAACTCACTCTCTTAATTCCAGCATGCGTTTCTCAAAGGGCAAGCTACTTTTAATTCTAGCTAGATGTGGTCACCCACGCCTGTAATCCCAGTACTTAGGAGGCTGAGGCATTAGGATCACTGCGATATGAAAGCCACTCTGGGCTACATAAGTGAGTTCGAGAGCAGCCTGAACTGCATAGTGAAACTGTTTGAAAAACAAAATAAAATGGAACAAAACAAAACAAAAACACAGTACAATTGATTCCAGCTGTAACAGTCATGTTTAAAAAAGGAAACGTTGTTAGTAAAATTAAGTCAATAACCAAGAGACCTGAACCAATGCTTTCCAATTTTTTTGAAAGAGAGTGAGAAAACAAAAATCAAAGAGCAAGTAGGAAGTGGTTGGAGCACTCTCAGCCCTCAACTAGCAATCACTTCTAGAAATACAGTCAAGTAACGGCTCAGAAAAATCCTGCCCTGGTCACTAGGAAGCCTCCAAGACATTTGTGTTGTCTACCTAATCACAGTGTCAATCTTTCTTAATAGTAAGACGAGGCTAAGTTTTACTTAAAATCCATTCTAAAATTTCTTTGTCTATACCTTCTACACACATATGAAATTCACAGGTTAAAACCTGTACCAATCAGTGAGCAACCACAGTTTACACATTAGCAAAAGTATTTCCCTCCCCTACGCATAAAAATGATGAGAATCAGGCCTAGGAGGAGAGAAAGCCAGGAGGTTGGGGATTTGCCCTTAAACTAAGATATATAAATATATATATATATATGGTATATATATAATATTATATATATTTGGTTTTGGGGGGTGGTCCCTTAAATATTGCTTGAGGAAATAGCTCCTTTTGGTCTCATCCAGAAGTCAGTTCTTTGCATGGAATCTCGGGTTCAGCCTCCCTAGGAGACTGTTGCCCAGAACACTGAAGTGGGGACATCTCTTTCATGTGTGTTCTCCTAAGGGCAAAATTCCAAAGTCTCATCTGACCGAGAGACATCTAAGATGACTTCCCTGTATTTGGCTCAATTTAAAGGTTCTTAATTGTTGGACAGGAAGGAAAGGTTGAGACAGTTCAGTGTTCCTCCCTCTCTAATCTTTAGCAGAAACATGCCTCCAAAAAAGGAAAGTAAAACGTGACAGGAAAAGATCAGAAATAAGATCAGAAAAAGGAAGTTTTTTTCCTCAGGCTTACAGTGAGTTATTGAGACAATTTGCCCATGAATCATTATCTGGAACCTTGAAAGGGAAGAATGGGGAATCTTAAGAGCTGAAATTGCCCCTCAACAGGGCAAGATCTGACTAGAAAGGAAACTGAGGTAGGACAGCTTCAATATTCTCCCCTAGAATGTAGGGAAGGGATCGAGTTAGGCTGTCCCAGTGGAACCCAACTCTTAAGAATTGCTGCCAGCCTATCACCTTTTAACTGGTAATTGGGGTCCTGTGATTTATTAATAGGCATGTGTATTTCTTGAATATATACTAGATTTCATTAAAAAAAAAATTCACATTTTAGTTAGTATCAAAGTCCGCTAGGGGACGCTCTAATATTACTTTTCCTTAGGGCTGTTGTCTAAAATAAGATAAAACCACACTAGTCAAACAGGTCCAACAGGTCAAGCAAGCAGCACCAATAAATTCAGCAACTAGTAAGTACAAATGCAGCACATACAAAACAGGAATGTAACACACCATGTCTATAAAAGTGAAATGTCCCATCAAAGAAACATCATAATCTTCCCATGTTCTCACTTTAAATGTATCATCATTTTAAACAAAAAACTATGTGGAAAAAGGCAAGGCATAAAAATTCAAGGTATGAGCCATTGACAAACAAGAATGACAATTTTTCATTACATAAACAAGTCACAGTTCAGAATCCATGAAACAAAAGCAAACTTTTACTTCCTTTCAGTTATCTCAGAAGGATCTCCAAATGATATAAATAGAACTCTCAACCTGTTAGATGTCAGATACATCAAGTTTGTATGCCCCAAACTCAAAGAATGAATTCTAAGGAACAATGGAAGTTAAAAGTAAGAAAACTGTGTTAAGAGAGAGAGCTCCTGAGAGACAAGAGAGGACCAGACGTAGGTGGCCAACAAGCCTACTTCTCAAAGGGTGGAGTTTTATAGAGTAAAATCATGAGGTGGGTCCAACGTGGGACAAAACCATGATCAAACAATAAGATTAACAAGTATAACCACCTAGGTTTTGTTGATCCAATGGGGAAGCAAGCCACATAGCAAGTGTACGTGGAAAGAACAAAGACCTTTCCTGAGAAAGATGAGTCAGAAGGTCCTGGTCACCCAGCTGGGTGACTGATGTCTATCTAGACTTTATTGGACCAGATGATACCAATTATAGCATATTGCTTCTCCTTGGGGAGGCATGTAGGTCTGGTCGTTCTGTCTTTATCTTGAGCCCTGGCCTTCAACAGATGTACCTCCAGACAGAGTTGTAATGTGTTCTCATTTTCTGCACTGACTTCCTTCAGGGCCTAGCTCTGCCTCATTGCCTATAGTATTTATGCTTAACTTAGCTGTCTCTAATAAGGCAAAGTGAACAACTGGTCACCATTTCTCTCCTTATTTACCCCAAGCCCAAATTCATAAATTCTCGTCATCATAGGACTGAGCCTCTGCTTATTTGTATGTGGGCAGTCACAGATGTCTCGAGTTGGGGGGGGGTTCTTGGTGATGTGTGGAGCAAGCTGTACCCTGTGTACTGTCTGAGGCACACGCCCAAGCTGGAGGCTTCAGGGCCTTTGTCATTTGGAGGGAGTACCTGGTCTCATGACGGCAGATGCCATAGGCCCAGGAGCCGGGGACATCATATCCCTGGCCCTGGTTAGTCCTGTCTGCACAAGCAAGGTCCCACACTTGATGCTGTTGAGAAACTACCCATGAAGGCAGAAATGAGACAAAACAGAGGTGGGTACCCACTGAGTGTTCCTGAGGTGACTGTGGGGCAGAATTTAGGAGAGTAAAGGATTTGGAATCTAGAAGGAGCAACCAGACTGGCCCAGCCTCTCCTCAAATGTGCTGTTGTGCCGTTATACGGTGTGCATTGTACACCGTATAAGCTTCCCCCTTGCTGTCCTTAGGATTTGATTTCATTCTTGCACTTCCTTCTCTAGCTTCTGACATAAATTCTTTTTTCCACTCTCTCTTACAACTTTTTCTCAGAGTTAAGTTTCCACTGCTCTTTGGCCTCTTGTGCTATTTCTTTGTGAACTCCAGCCCTCTAAATCTTCCTTGAGCTTCTTGTTTCTGACCCTTTTCTCTGGTGGCAACTCCTACCTCAGAGAACGCTCAGGGAAGGGACTTCCTGGGAGCAGAGGGGTGGACAGCTGGAGGCTCCCTTTCCTTCTCTTCACATCCTCTCCCTGCTCAGTCCTCACTCCTGCAGAAGGGGAAATACAACCAGAGGAGGCATGCCTGTCCTCAGGGGCGCAGCGTAGTGAACCCATACCTAGTGTTCATTAGAATAACCAGAAAATGACACAGCTTCTGGGGCTCAGGGTTCAGAGCCTCACCTTGGGGTGGTAGTCAGTGTGATTCTAGGCAGTCAGCCTGCCTGCAGGTCCCCAGGCTCTACAATGTCGGGGAAAACTGATGATCAGGCAGGGCTGAGTGTGATAGGAGAGAGCAAGGGGTCAGGTCAGGGGTGGTGGCCTTGGTTAGGGCCAGGGGAAGGCAGAGAGGGATTGAGGAGATTTGTGTGTGGACCTGGAGGCTGCTGTTAGTAGAAGAAAATGATGGGAGCCTGGAAGGTTTATGGAAAGCAGGAGACTCTGGGAGCTCCTGCAGTGGGCCTAGGCTAAGACACAGACGGGGTCATGCAGTGTCCTTTCTCCTGGGAGCATGGGCCCATGTCCACAGCTCAGTGCTCCCTGGAGGTGCTTGCAGTTCCCCCACCCCCAGCTCTGCAGGGTTCCTTAGTCCTGTCACCTTGATGTTCTTTCTCTTTGGGATGTTGTTCTAGCTGTTAGATCACAACATGAACAGACCGGGCCAGCCAGCTGACATAACACCAGTGACAGCCTTACTGAGGTTTAGCTGGAGAGGTGTTTTCCCCAGTGAGGACAAAGCTCTCTGCAGATTTGTTTCTGTTCATTCTCCAGACTTAGTGGGGAATGGAGGATTACTCTCTCTGGTTTTCACACAGAGGTTTTCTGAGACCCATATCCCTAGAGCACCTTCACACCAGTTCCTATCAGGGGTAAGAGAGAGTGGGTCCATCAGACCTTTGATACCAGACCTACCTTTGTTCTGGAGCCGTGACCCAATTGCCCCCCCTCCACCAAACCTCCTTCAAGCTTCTCTTTGTTTCCTCCTGTGGTGCTTTCAGGGAGGAGGGCCAGTGGGTGAACAGGGCAGCAGGACTCGCCTGGGGCCTGGCTCCTGGCTGTGTCTTCCTGTGGAAGTGCAGAGGGCCACCTTCTAGGAGGTTAGCCTTCTTGCCATCTCCCTTCACAGGTGTGGATGGACGCGGGCACCCAGATCTTCTACTCCTTTGCCATATGCCTGGGCTGCCTCACAGCTCTGGGCAGCTACAACAAGTACCACAACAACTGCTACAGGTGACTGGGGGAGCGGGTTCTGATCCATGCCAGCTCATGCGTTTGCCATGGTTACACCCCTACTTCCACACCAAGGTGCTCTTGGGAGCTACATGGAGTCAGCTGCAGGATGGACAAAGGGGTTGCTTCTGGAAGGGTGGGAAAGTGGCAATCATGGGAGATTTGAGGAGGGACCTGCTACCTGGGCAGTTGGGAGATTAACAGGCAGAGGAGCACTGGGTGAGAAGCAACAACTTCACGTTGGTCACGTGGTGAAGCCTCAGTTTTGCCTGCTCTGTACACCTGCCCCAGCAAACACTGACTCCTGTCAGCTTTCACCTCACCTCCTGGGTGTGCTTCCCAGAGGCCTTTCCCTCCTACCACGTTCCTTTCTGGGGTTCCTTTCTGCCTTCTTGATTCATTCTTAGAGAACCGAAGCCAAATGTAATTAGCTGAAATACATGTGAAAAAAAACCCTATTGTGCATTTCAAAAATTGTATTTAGTTGTTTGGGATTATCCATGTTATGCTGCAAGGAATTATGTGAGAGCAGTAGTGTCTCCAGAAGCGTGGGAGCGCTTGTGTATGTGTGTTGGGGGACTCTTAGAGCATCCTTCTTTTAAGATCATCGTGATTCATTTCATGTCTGGCCTAGCCGGTGGTAGATAGGTGGAGTGGAGCCAGCACTCAGAAGTCAACTGGATTTGACAGGGAGCCCCAGGCCAGCCTCTGTGAAGGCTCAGTGAGTGTCCGCTTAGAGGAGCTATGGCCTCTTGGTGAGCCTGTTGCCTCCTTCTTCCCACTGCCCCCCACAGGGACTGCCTTGCCCTCTGCCTCCTCAACAGTGGCACCAGCTTCACGGCCGGCTTTGCCATCTTCTCCATCCTGGGCTTCATGTCCCAGGAACAAGGTGTGCCCATTTCTGAGGTTGCCGAGTCAGGTGAGTACCACTGGGAAGTGCCCACAAGTTCTTTGTGCTGGGGATCCAGAAATGATATTCAAAACTTTCAGATTTTGGATCACTTTTGAATTTCAGATTGGGAAGCTCAGCTGGCAGGTTCTATACAAACATTCCCAAGTCCAAAAAACTCCAAAATCTGAAACCTTCTGGCCCCATTTTGGATGAGAGATAAGTCTTGCATGGTATAAAACATTTTGCCATGTGATGCACGCCCATGGGGTGGGCACTACCACTGTCCCTGCTGCCCCAGGGTGGGAGCTGAGACTGGGGGAATCAGATGACCACCCACTGGTACTCCACATTCTTCAGTGAAAACTTCCTGTGGCAAAATCAGGCTCTGACCTGTGAACTTGCTGCTGCCCCACGAGGGACTGAGAGGGCATCCATGCATTTGACAGGATGCGTGCCAGTGGCATTCTAAAAGTAATGCCAGGTTCTTGCTGGAGGGTGAGGGGTAATACATTGGGGGCCCCAGGCCGAATCACATCCTTGAGGTACTTTCTTTGGTACCACCTACTTTGTAAACGAAGCAAAGTGATTGCCTCAGCCATGGCATATTCCAGTTCCTTTTGCTTCACACCAGGTCAGCTTCATAGGTTTATCTGGCCTGTTGGCTCCTGCACTCAGAAAAGTTTGATGCCTCTGGCTTGGAGCAACAGATCTGGAGCCCAGAGAAAGCTCTTTTAGGAAAAAAATCCTTTTTATCTAGGGCCTCTATGTTCTGTTCTTGCCAGTGAGCATACAGTGGTTATTGATGCCTTGGAAATCTGGGGACCAGGTAGAGCTTTGGGTGTCTTGGCATGAGTCAGGATAGTGGTGGTGATGGTAACTTTGGGATGAAGTTTTTCTTCTGGATCTTTTATTTCATGGCCCTATACCGGAAGCCTTGGGGTGACAGAGGCCTGGGACTGCCTCAGCATGGAGCTGTAGCCCTCTACTCCCTCTTAGGCCCTGGCCTGGCTTTCATCGCCTACCCCCGGGCTGTTGTGATGCTGCCCTTCTCTCCTCTGTGGGCCTGCTGCTTCTTCCTCATGGTCGTTCTCCTGGGACTCGATAGCCAGGTATCAAGAGGGAGAGATGAAGGGTGTATGGGCTGGGGAAGGGCGCACAAAAGGCATGAGGTGAGCTGCCTGCCTCAAGGCAGCCTAAAATGTTTGGGGACTGGGACAGTGTCAGAGTGGATGGCCTTGGGGGATCTGGAGGAGCTTGCAGGAAGTGCCGACTAACTTCACGAGGACAGAGGCTCTGGGGTGCAGTGGGTGGGGGGCAGCGGGCTGACTCTGATCCAGGAGCAGAGCTGGTTGATCAAGTGTGCCACAGCAGCGCTCTTTCTCCTCAATCCTTTCGCCCTCTCTTCCAGTTTGTGTGCGTAGAAAGCCTGGTCACCGCACTGGTGGATATGTATCCCCAGAGGTTCCGGAGGAAGAACGGGAGAGAGATCCTTATCCTTGTGGTGGCCGTCGTTGGCTTCCTTTTGGGGCTAGTCATGCTCACCGAGGTGAGGGTCTGGGAGGCTGGAAGGGGCACCCCGTGAGGAAGAGGAGCAGCAATGTAGTCAAGGCTGCTGCCTCCTGGCCACTGGGACCGCCTCCCTTTGACCCCACAGAAAGGTGAGGGGGAATTTGGCTCCATGGTAAACGAAGAGACAGAAAGCATTGGGAAAAGCTGCCTCTCCAGCAAGACCCCATGCTTTCTTAGGCAGCAGAACCAAGTTCAGTTTCACAGGGGAAAAGGGAACCCCGGGGACAGATGGCACCTATGTTATGTCTCAGGGGAGAAGCTGGGTGGTAGAGCTCAGCATTTTGACACCACCAATGACAACTCCATTTTTCTTGGAAAAGTGCACTCTACCTTGGGCTTCCTAATTGCCCTTAGGGACACTCTAACAATAACTCTCTTATTTCATTCATCAATTGTCTGAAAGCAATAATACAACCGTTATTTTCCATATTTGTGTACTGTTTTTACGGCTTATAAACACATTCTCTTTTAGTAGCTGACTTCTGTGATTTCACCAAGGCTGCTCTGGGCCCCAAAGCTCTGAGCCTGTGGGGCACAGGAGTAAGTCTGTCTGTCTCCTTGGGATAATCTCCCCTGTGCAGGGTGGCATGTATGTGTTCCAGCTCTTTGACTACTATGCAGCCAGTGGCATGTGCCTCCTGTTTGTGGCCATCTTTGAGTCCCTCTGTGTGGCTTGGGTTTACGGTGAGTGGCTTTTCCCCAGATCCCTGCCCCAGTATCTCCTCCACTTTGGCACCTTTCAGCAACATCTGCTGCCCACACCCACATTGTCCTGGACTCTACCCTATCCAGCCTCAGAAAACTCAAAACCCTCAGGTGGCTAGTGCCGGAAGGGCCCTCCAGAAGTTGCCTTGAATTCCTACCTGCAGGAGGAATTTCCGGCCCCCTTCAGGCAGGCTTCATTCAATCCTTATCAAAACTTTGCTGCTGTGAGCAACCTTGAAAATCAGGTTGAGATTATTTCTCCCTAAACCAAGTTCTGCCTGCTGCCATTTATGCTATGAATCCTAGGGAAGAGGACTCCAGCAATGCTTTGAAAAGACAGCCATGATATCTTCCATTTACTGGTCCATGCCCACCTAATCTGTATGGCCCCCTTCCTGACCCTGAAAGACATACTTTCTCCCCTTTCTCCCCTCCTTTTCTGTGGTAGGAGCTGGACGCTTCTATGACAATATCGAAGATATGATTGGGTACAAGCCATGGCCTCTTATCAAATGCTGCTGGCTCTTTTTCACACCAGCTGTGTGCGTGGTAAGGAAATCCTCAAGGGATGAAGGCCAATGATGGAAAGGATTGAGGGTGGTAGCAGGAGTAGGGGTCGAGGTCATTAGCTCTAGAGTTGAGTTCTCCCTAGGATTTGAAAATCATCTTAGACTTTCATTCTTCCTCCCATTGAAGCCTATAAATCTACAGCAAGTTAGAGTCTCCCTTTCCATTTCACAGAGGGATAAGCAGATCTAATGCTGTCAGACAGCTTGACCAAGAGCCCATTGTAATCTAATGTCATAGGCAGGACATAGGGTTGGGTGGCTCAAAATAACATTAAAAATCACAGCCACCATGATAGCAACAGTCTAGAGGGCCTATTCTGTGGCACAAGGTACTTCATTTACATGTGTGAATTTGTTGCTTCCTCGTAAGAACTTGGTATGGCAAGAATCACAATGGCATGCATTTTACAGAGGAAACTGAAGTTAAAGAGGTAAAGCAGCTTATCAAGTGACAAAGGTGTAGAAGGCCAGTACTCACACCCAGGCAACCTGGCACCTTAAGGTTCCTAGGCATATCTCTCTGTTTGACCAGGAGCGAGCCAGGCGCAGAAGTAGCTGGGGCACAGGGACCCTGAGTAACAGAGCATGGGTCCTGAAAGCAGCTGCTGTGGTACCTGGTGAGTGGGTTCTGAGCAGAATGTGGTGTAGTTTGGAGGCTAACTGGGAGCACATAAAGGCTTGGAGTATAAATCTAATCAGGCTGGCCATTGGGGGTGTGCTGAGGGCCCAGGCCTCTCCCCCTGTGCCCCCCAACTTCTTCCTTTTCCACTCTTACCCCAGGCCACCTTCTTGTTCGCCTTGATCAAGTATACCCCGCTGACCTACAACAAGAAGTACACGTACCCGTGGTGGGGTGATGCCCTGGGCTGGCTCCTGGCTCTGTCCTCCATGGCCTGCATTCCCGCCTGGAGCATCTACAAATTCTTCAGCCTCAAGGGCCCCCTCAGAGAGGTAGGAAGGATCTCCCTAGAGGGACAGGAGCTCTCAGGATGAGGTGAACTTATGGAAGACAGGTGGGTGGCCTGCCAGCGTGGGAGATGGTGCTCTGAGGAGCCAGGGAATTGGCATAGGGGTCAGAGGGACAGAGCGTGAGCTTAGAAGTTTCAGAAAGGGACTAGTAATGGCAAGACCCAGGCTCTGGTTCCAGGGCTGGCATCCTGATGTGGGTATGTGAGGAAGCAGGCAGATGTTGGTGCTGAGGGACATTTGCAGACAGTTCTCATCTGCCACATGACAGCCATGGTCACTGTTCTTGCAGAGAGTTCGCCAGCTCTTGTGCCCGGCTGAGGATTTGCCCCAGAGGAGCCAAGCAGGACCCACCCCTGCCACACCCAGAACATCTCTTCTTCGACTCACAGAACTGGAGTCAAACTGCTAAGGGCAGAACTTCACATGGAGCCCGTGGGCCTGGCTGGGGGACATCTGCATGCCATCAGGCAGAAGGCCCACTGTGCCCCTCTGTTCTCACCCCGGGCAGACAACACAAAGGGCATACTTTGAAATCTGCCTTTGGAGCTAGGTACCTTTCACCCCCACTTGCTTGTTCCACCCCAGGTGGTTAAAACAGATGAGAGTTGCCAGTGCCCAGAGTACCTCTTGAGGCAGCTTGGGGAACCTGGTGGGGGTAGGAGGGGTTTTTCCCTGCATTCCATTAAATCCATCTTCTTCCGTGACTTGCATCCAGTCTGTTTTCTGGCCTCAGCCTGTGCCTTGGCTACCTCCCCCTGTGCAGCTGTGGCTGGGGTCCAGCTCCCTCCTGTCTTGCTTGCAGTCACTGAGTTCTCTTCTTTGACATTGTAGTAGAGGTGACTGCTGTGGTGGGAGGGTGATGGCAAGGGTATGGGTCCCAGGAGGCTCATGTTCTCTACCTGTGCACAGTGAGATAAGAAACGAAGTAGAGGGAGGAGAAGGAGACCAGGGCCCTACCTACAGAAAGGGGGAGGATGCTGTTTCCTAGGCTGTACCCTTGCCTACTCTGTGTCACCAGCCTGGCACAGTGGGGTGGGGGGGCACAAGCCAGCTGATGGCATGGCCCCCAGGTAGGTGTGGGAGCCTAGACCGAGCCAGCAGAGTGACCTGCTTCCCCAGGACTGCTTCCCTTAAGTTTGAAAGAGGCTTAAAACTGGATGCTGTCATTACCAGGTGTGGCCACACAAGGCGGGTGGCACTGCCATGGCAGCTGCTCCATCATCAGAGCTGGAGTGGCTTAGGATGGGTTAGGCTGTAAAGAGGAGACAGTGGAAGGCAGAGCCCCTCTCTCTTGGGGCTCAGCAGGTGGCCTTGGCCCCAGAAGTCCACAGGAGTCCCTGCACCCTCTCTTACCCCAGGACCCATGGGGCATTGCTACAGCCAACCCCTTCCCCAGCCCATGACACCCTGCCTGGCAGCCTCCCCCAGGAGGGCAGAGAGGTCTCTGGCAGCATTGTGTCCACATGTGGAAGTGGCTGAGTGCTCCTCCACATGAACTTCCCGCCCCTGCATCAGTAGACTCTGCTGGTGCCATTTGGAGTCACGTCCCAGGACTCTCAGAGCTGCCATCAAGGGTACATAGGGTCCTCTGCATGGTTTTCTCAGCTTTTTTTTTTTTTTCCTCTGTCTGCGTCAGTTTGTGAAGAAGTGTACAGCAAACTTTGTCAGTCTTCAAGCTTTGGTTTCCTGTTGTTGGAAAAATTTATAAACATCACTAGCAACACCCCTCAACACCCGCACACGGCAAGTTGGCCCTCCCGGACAGTGCACCAGGCTCAGCCACAGTTCTTTTTTTTGTTTTGTTTTGTTTTGTTTTGTTTTGTTTTGGTACCGGGGATTGAACTCCCAACCTCGCGCATGCCAGGCAAGCACTTGGGCCGCTGAGTCAGCCACAGTTCGTAAGAGACGTAAATCGGTTGGAGAAGCCCCTGAAGCTGGAGCCAGCACACACCTGGCCTCTCCATCTGTGCCACGTTGTTTTCAGAACACCACTGTGCAGAGCCGTGTGATGCTGTCCCCACTTCTGGCGTCAGATACGATTTCTTAAACAAACATGGCAACTGCTTTGAAAGATAAGAGCACAGAGCTGAGAGGATGGGCGGGAAGAAGCCTGATGGTGAAGCCCTGGTGGTCTGGGAAAGCCAGCTGAGCATCCAGCCTTCTGATCAAAGCTCTGAGAGTCTGCCGAGTCTGGGAAGGTGCAGAGCTGTTGTGTTAAGAGGTTTGACTCCTGTGTAGCAGACTCGCAAATGGCCTATACAGTGTGAAAATCACCCATTGGCCAAGAAACAGGGAACTGGTTCTGGTCTTGATTTATAGCTAATTTTCTGTATGTCCTTTTGGAGACTCCTTGTGATTCACACTTGTTTCCCGGATAATGCAGTGCCTTGGCCTACATGGGTGTGATGTGGGGCTCAAATGAAGCAGTGGGTATGAGAGCCCTTTCAGACTCTTGGTGCCAGTCAGTGTGAAGTCATTAAACCAGCTGGGGGACATGAATGAGGCAGAGATGTTCTGACCATCCAGGAAGGGCGGGCAGTTGGAGATGGGCTCTAGTGGGTGGACTAGGGAGTAGAAGCGCTAGGGCTGGGGCTGGGGATGGAGAAGCCTTGTTTCAGTCCCATCTACTTTTCCTGCACAGAAGGGTAGAGTCTGATTTCTGTAGTTCCAGGAGGAAGAAAGCAGGCAGGGCAGGAAGGGGAATCCTCCCTGTCCAGAGGCCACACCCGTTAGAGAAGGAAGGCAGGTGGAATGGACCTTGGGGCAGGTGAGAGCTGAGTGCAGAGAACAGAAGCACAGGCAATGGGAGAATTTCTGAACTGCCGTCCTTGGCAGGAGAGAAGCACTTAGGAGGCACTGAGCACACCAGGCTGCCTTGGGGCTTGGGCTGCACAGCCAGGCCTCAGGCCTCAGGGTCACACATGCATTCAATACACACACAGTCACTCACTGTCCTTAGACAAATGTGTCCATGTGCACAGACTCAGAGACACTACCATCAGCCAGGGCCATACCTTTACGGTTTTGCAGTCCTGACTCGGCTCCCCATGCTTACTAGCTGTGTGACCTAGGGCAAGTTAGCCTCTCTGGTCCTCAAGTTTCTCCTATGAAAAATGGAAATGATACTATTTACATCATAGTGTTATTGAAGCCCATAGAGAGTATAAAACAGCTGCTTGTGGGACACATGTGAGCAAATCCCTTTATTTTCCATGGCTCCAGCTCCGCACATTGGCCCTGTAACAGAGACATCAGTGTAACAGAGATGTCCTTACTGTAACAAGGTTACACTGGCACCAGGAAGGAGGCTACACAGTTCTGGAGCTAAGCATATTTACTAGAAGGCAAGAGAAAGGTGCTGCTAAAATACCCAGCATCCTGTGACTCCACAGTCCTGCTCAGCACAGCAGGGTTGTTCAAGAAAAGTGGGATCTGAGCCCTCCATGCTCTAGTCTGTCTCTTATTTCTGGGAAAACAATGCTTTCCCAAAAATTGAGATAATAAGGCGTGTGTGCACCCATGCTTCATCCATCCATCTATCTGATAAACTCCAAGTGCCTATCCTGAGGCAGTGCTGCATTAAATGTTTGAGGCAGAAACAAAGCATTTTGAAACCAGATTCCTACCTGTTAGGTATTCGTGGTCTGGGAAATATTATGCTACCAGTGTAGGCTTTTGGAACCAAGCATACGTTTTTGGAAGCAAATCCCAGCTTCAGCATTTACTAGTACATCATTTTAGGGCAAATTGTGAAGTTCTGTTCACCCCAGCATTCACTCTGTCAAGGGAGGGCTAATGATGTCTATCTTGTAAGGTTCTTAAGGAGATTATAAAGGTAATATGTAGAGCATAGAACATGAGAGAGATACTCAGGCAATAGGTCTCATTCCATTACCTGAAGCACACACAGGGTCAGAAGATGGTAGTGATGAGAACATCTGTGGAATCTGTTAGTTCTTTTTATGGTGAGATCACTGGTTCATTTAATCAACTTTGGACCCTTCCCAGTATGGAAACTGCCCAGACTTAGCTAGAATTCACAGGATTCCTGCCTTTTGCAAGACAGGGCTTCTGGCTTTCAGTTTCCCAACTGTTCTGAAGACACAGAAGGTGTTGGGGACCATGGAGATTGGGGTGGAAATGAATAAGGAAGGGTTCAGAGACAGACTAAGGCCAGAGGCAATCAGGTAAAGACGGGAAGGATTAGGTCACTCTTTGTTAGAAAATTCAAACTCTGCTTCTGGAGAAGAGCACAGGAAGAGGCAAAAGGAAGAGTTTGGAGAGATAGTGTCTTAATGACTTTCCTCCCTGCTGAGACATAATACCCTACACCCACAAGTTGAAGGGGAGAGATTTGTAGAGATTTCACTCTGTAGTACACTGGCTCCAAAGCAAGATGGCATGGCAGAGAGGCATGGGAGGGGAGGATTGGTTAAAACGTAGAAGACTGAAAACAAACAGTCAAGGAAGGAACTGGCGAAGGAGATAAACCATTTTAGATCACACTTCAGTGACCCACCTCTTCCTACCAAGACCCTACCTGCTAGTGTCAAGTCAGCTATAAACCCTTATAATCTTATAATCGAATCACCTTTCAAAGGTCCCACCTATGATCACATGAGGTTTAGGGGGACATCTCGCTATAAACCATAACAGATGAGTATTTTGTCTTTGGATAGCTGCAACTATTTACTCTCGTGGACACTAGTGTCCCTCTGTAGTAAGCTGTATGATCCATATGTGGTGGACAGTAACAAGGTAGACACAGCAACATGGATCACACAGGCCAGTTGAGCATAGGGGTGATGAGTGATTCTAGGGGTCTGGGACCTCTTTTGCCAGAGCTGCCCCAGCCTGGCTTCTAGTTTCACAGAGCTGAGCCATCTAAGAACTGAAACTCACCCTGTTCTTTCACAATGGGGAACCCTATGTGACAGGCTGAGAGGGGCCTGAGAGATGCTGAGTGGGGGTGTCTGATGGAAAATTACAGACTGAAAGTCTCACTTCACACCCCTCCACTGCTGGGACATTCTCAAAGACAAAGAGGAAGCACATGTACAGGGAAATTTCCCTTTCTCCCACAACTTCCCCTGCCTCCACCCACCTACAGCTGAAGAAGCACCTCTGTCTTCTAAAGGAAGGGCTGGGGGACAGTCCTGCACCCAGCCTTGTGACTTTGTACTGAGGACCAGTGACGAAGACCCGCTTCTGGAGAAGCCCACGGGCCTTGGCACAGGACCCACATATTCGGCCCGAGCCCTTCATCACTGACAGCTACCGCCGGGCTGCTCTGAATGTGTCCTTGCCATGTGCCTCAGTGCGGAGAGGTGACAGGGCACTTTTAGTGCTCTTCAGGACCAGACCCTCCACGATCCCGGCTCTTAGGACCAGAGGACCCACAGCAAACACCAGCAACTCTCGGTAAGTACTCGAGATACCTAAGCAATCTGCTATGTGATTTTTACTCTCACAGCAATCCTGCAGAGGCCAGATTATTTTATAGAGTGGGAAAGTGAAACCCAGGACCCTATCTAGGGATCAGAATGGTAGACGACAGAGCAGGAGTGAAGAGTCAGGTCTGCCAAATCCTTTACCTGTGGCCTTGATAGTCCATGTTCCTTCCTTTAGACAGCCATGGTCAGGGTGCTTTCTCTAGGAAAATCCCAAGGAGGGATAGTGGTTGTGAAGGACTAGGGCTTGCCTAGAAGCCGCAGAGGGCAGGTACTCGGTGGAAAACTCCAGCTGTGATTCACCCTCCTCCTGAGTCTGTCACTTGAAGCCAGCTCCCTCCAGAGCTCCAGTTTCAAGCCTGGGAGTCAGTGGCTCCCACTCTATCGCTTCGGTAAGAGACAGCTGTACCTAAGAAGGGGATGGTGCTGGGCTGCTCCGAAAAGGCGAAAGGGAAAAGGGGAGGGGTAGTAACTGGAGGAGGGGAGAGAGGCCCCAGCTGGGTGTGTGGTCTGTTCCCCAGCTACGGAGGGGTCTGGAGAGCAGCAGCTGGAAAGCAGAGGATGCGGAGTGAAGTGGTGAGGGTGAGGAGGGGGGGATGGGGGCAGGAGCCTGACTTCCTGAGATTGGGCATCTAATCCCGCTCCACAAAATTTTGATCTCCATGCTCCTGTTGCTTGTGGTATTTCTCTATCCCTTCACTTCCCAGCACACAGAGAGACAGAGAGAGAGAGAGAGAGAGAGAGAGACAGAGACAGAGAGAGACAGAGAGAGAGAGCAGTCTGTCTGGGAGTCCCAGAACAGTTTGGGCAGGATTCAGCACTAGGAAGAGCAAGAATGAAGGTGGAGGCTGACCCCACTGGCAAACCCATTTTCCTGGGACTGACCGACCGTGCCTGGAGCTGAGCAGATTGGGGTGGGGGGTGACGACAACATCAATGACCGGCCAGTGGCCAGCGGCCAGCCAGCAGGAAGCCAGGCTCCCTGACTGCTGCCCCAGAGGGAGATGTCAGGGGGCTGAGACCTGGGAGAACTTCATAGAGCTGTGTCTAGGTGGCAAACAGGGCTTTGGGTTTCCCAGAGACCAGGGGGAAAGTGTGATATGCAATAATGCTGGGACATGGGTGCCACCCAAAGGTCCCTTCAATGCCCACACCATTGGGGTTGCTCAGGGACAGCAGGAGAGAGAATAGCAGAAGATGCCATGGAGGGGGAGCAGCCAGGGCAGTGGGAAAAGGGGGGTGGTCACCTGACTGAGGGGGAGGGGAGCAGACAGTGCCCAGGAGGTGGGAGGGAGGCTGGACCGGAGGAGCCTGGGGCATTCCTGAGGCTGGATCTGCAGTCCATGCCGGTTGGTGGCACTTCAGCCCTCCCCCTCTCAGCAGGCCGCTGCCGGAAGCCAAGTATCTCCCAGAAGGAGGAAGCTGCCGCTCCTGGGTTGGGGGAGGCATGGTACGGGCAGTGAGGGAGCAGAGCAAAGGCATGGGCAGCCACCAGCAGAGCCCAGCCACTACTGGGGCATGAGGGATTACAGGCGAGTCAGGCTCTGGGGCCATGCACATAGGTATGTGTGTGCAAAGGGACGTGACGGGCGATGGCACCAGTGTGTGTACAGGAATGGGTATTGGTATGTGGGTGTGGGGTGGCTGAGTTGGGGCTGGGCCATTTCTGTGCTTGACTGGGAGAGTGGCACGGGGAACAGCTTTTCTGGACCTACTTGCTGGACCCCAGACAGGCTTCTGTCTGTGCAGGCTGCTCCTGGAAACAGCTTTGACTTTGCACCCTCAGGCTAGAGCTCAGCGTGCACGTGGGTGTCTTTGCTTCTGGGGGGCCTGAAATATGGTAAGATCCATTTCCTGTCCTCTATCCTCTGTCATAGCTCAGCAAAGCAGGTGGGCAGCCTGCAGGGGAGAGGCTGATGGCTGCAGAGGTAGCTGAGCTGGGGTGGGCCCTGGGAAAGGGGAGATCTCCAGAAGCTGTCTTTGCTGTGGATAGCACTGTTGTTAAATAATTCCTAGCAAACGGGCTAGAGGTAGAAGAGCATGGTGGGGATGGGGAGATGCGGTCCATTTACTTTCAAAAGTAACTTAAAAAGGAGCACCATGTGCAGTTTGTCTTTATGTCCAACACCCTCCAAGATAGTTTCTCTGGGTCTAACTTAAACCCCTCTTGCTACAGTTTCAGCCTATTTCCTCTTGGCTTACTATGGCCCTGGGCCTGCTTTCCTTTTCACTCACTTTTGCTTTCATTCTGTTTTTTTCAGTTTTTTATTCTTACATGCAGGTTACGGTCTTCTCAACAATCCTTTTATTTTGTAAAAAACAGTATGTCCTATCTGTGTCAGTTCATCGGTTCGTGTTGTTTTTCTTCCTCATCCTTGATACAACGCTAAATCTGGGGCTCCCTGCTGGGTTCTGGGACTTCCTGCTCCTGCTGGCCTCCAGCTTTCCCTTCATTCACTCCTCTCCCAAGCTCCCTTCTCCAATCAGTGGGGACCTTGGTCTTGCAATAGCCCCTCTGGTCTGGAAACAGTGAGGCTGGTCTCCACTGTTCCCCGGCTCCCTGTGCCTGGACTGGCCCAGAGCTGAGCTGTCCTGTGTCTTGGTGAGCAAAGACTAACTTCTTGTTTTTTTGTGGATCTCATGGTTCTGCTCCCACTCTTGCAGCGGCCTGTTGAACAGAGATCATTCTCTCTTTTAGGAAGATTTAAGGCTGAGAGAGGAGGTGTGATTTGCCTAAGGTCACACAGCAAGATTCAGCCCCAACACATACTGTCTTGGTAAGTTTATTGGACCATTCAGAAACAGTCTCACTGAGCACCTGCCTGCTGGTTGTCCTGTGCTGTTCCCTAATGTCTGAGTGGCAGGGTCTTGGGTACACAGTAGAGCTGACCAAAATACCAGCTTCACAGACTGCTAAGGAGATAAGGTTTAATAACCTACTATAAGGATCTGGTTTTTTTTTTTTTTTTTTTAGCTCAGTGCTTACTCAAACATTAGTCTTTTATTATTACAGTAATGAGCTAAGTCAACTAGAACACAGTTTTCCTGTCTGTGTTTTTGCAGCAGTGTTTTCAGCTCATTCATTTGTTTATTCATTTGTTTGAGAATGAGTCAGGGGCCCTGAGTGCCCTACTTCCAATCCAGGAGCAATGTCCTTGTGTGAGGTGAGCCCCGTGGCTTCTCCCCTGGGGCCAGGTACCTGTGGTCTAGTTCTCAACATGTTCCCCTTCCCATGCTGTGTCCACTTACTCCCAACCCAAGCTCCCTTTTCCTTCTCTTCTCTCCTTTTCTCTCTCCTATTGGAGGTTCACAACCTCTGATTCTTGCTGGTGACCATGTCCATCCCCCTTCTAGGCTGCACTTGCAACAGAAGCCGCTGAGTAGCCCCAGCACCAGCACTTCACCCCAACACGTTTCCACTCCTGGGATAACCTCTACCCTCCAAATCACCTTCAAAAATTTCCATAACCTCATATGGCTCCTCTACACACCTCTCTAACTGACTTGGGCTTGGGCTCTTGCCTGGGTTAAAAGAACTAACAAATAAACACAGACTCTCCCTTAATGAAAAGACGCCCTGTGTTTCCTCAGAGCCTCACAGGAGTGTGTAGCCAGCCCTCCATAGATCTGATTGCTGTGGTTCCCTGGTACCCATCGGAGAGGAGTGGTGGAGAATGTATGCTTGTCCCAGTCCCTGCATTTTGGGCACAGCCCTGGGGACTTCCCTGGGACAGAGGCAGAGGTGGCCTCAGGCTAACTGGAGGGGGAGAGGGAAGGAGAGAAAGCAGATGCAACTTACCTCCTGGCAGTGGATAGAGGAGAGGGACAGAAAATAATGCTAAGACCCCACATAATTCTACCAGAGGCTCCAGGAGCTTTCAGCTCTGTGGGATGCAGGGAGGGCTGGCCGTGACAGTCTTAGTGGTCCCCTCCCATCATGTGATTATCCACGCTTGATTGTCCTGGCTTGATTGCTCTGTTGACCCCTCCTGGCAGCAGACCCACCAGTGCTTTTAGGATAGACAGCCATATGAGGAAGAAGGAATGAGTTCCTTCAGAGGCACACAGTTGGTCCTGATGCGATCCTTATCCTCTTCTGCCTGGTTCAGAAGTCCCACTTCCACCTTCTCTCGCCAGTCGTGCTTGAGAAATTGGCCTTTTGTGTAGCTGTGCTGATTGACAGGGCAAACATTCAACTGGTCAGGAGAACACCATGCAGCCCCCTGACCACACCCACTCTTTGACCCTGGCATCTCAGATCCCTTCTGCCTGTAGGCCAGAGGCCGGTTTGGTGTCCCTCAATCTGGGGACCTGGGCAGATACCCTTGCCACGATGGTAGTTGGCTGCAAAGATCAAAAGGGACTTGAAATCAAGAGCCTCAGGCCTGGATTTTAATTCCAGCTCTACTTCTAAATGGGCTGGGACAAGTTGTTGTCTCTGTCGAGGCCTAATTTTTCCATCTGCAGAATCAGCAAACTTGTCTCGTGACTCTGAGAGGAGGAAATGCTGTAGAGAAAAGTTTGAGAGGACAAGAGATATTCGGGGAGCCAAGCCTGGCCCGGAGCTGGCAGGGATGGTGGAGATGGCGGGTTGGTGAGGCATACATGGGGTCACAGCTCCCTTTCTTCTCCAGGCTTTGCCTCTCAAGCCATCCTGTCCTACCCTGTGGGGTCTCACTGTCCGCGGCAGGGCTATGGACAGGAAAGTGGCAGTCCACAAGGATGCGGTCTCCTGGATCCCTGAGGGAGGAGAAACGCTGGACCAGGAAAGCAAGGACCAGGTGAAGGATCGGGGCCAATGGACCAACAAGATGGAGTTTGTGCTGTCAGTGGCCGGGGAGATCATTGGGCTGGGCAATGTCTGGAGGTTTCCCTATCTCTGCTACAAAAATGGAGGTGGTGAGTTCACTTGGAGGTAGGCGCGGTGGGGAGTCGTGCCTTGGCAGCTGGGCAGTGCCACCTGGGCCCCACCTCCTGGGCAGTGTGGTGAAACGGAAGGAGGTCTGTCGTGCAGTTGGAGGGCTCAGGGGAGCCTCAGTGTCCCTCACAGTGATGTTTATATGAGGCAACTGGTAGGACCAAGGAATCAGAGCTTTTAAGAAGCTGCTTTATTATTCTACATAAATGTCAATGGCTGGCAGAATTCATTCATTCATTCTACTCCTATTATTTCAAGCCTATCACGTGCCAGGTACATTTCTAGACACGGCACAGTTTTCTGTGTGTTACATTCTAGTGAAGGTGGGCAGACCACAGACGAGGAAAACGTGTATGTCACATGGTGACAAGTGGAAGGATGAGAAGAGGAAGGAGGGGGAAGGGATCTGGGGTCATGGGTGGAGGGAGAAGGCTTTGAAGTGTGAAATAGGATGACCAGAAAAGAGTGTTACTGAGGAAGGTAACATTGAGCAGAGACTTAGTACGGTGAAAGAGTGAGTCTTACACATGAATAAGGAAGGAAGAACATTTTTGATGGGGAACAGCAAGGGCAAATGTCCTGGGGCAACAGCATTCCTGAGCAACTGTAAGGAGGCAGCAGGGAGTAGAATGAGGAAATGATAGAGAATGTGAGAGGTGAGGGGGGTCAGATGCTATAGGCTTTAAGTCATTGAAGAGTACTAATTGGAGAAATAGATTGTCTATGATTTTTCTTTCAAATGAAAGAAACATAATTTTATTGTTTTATAATCCAAATAGCAAAAATTAGTAGCATCATGGTGCAGAGGGGTCACATTCCTTTTTGAAAATTCACAATTCAGTAGATTTTAGTATATTTGCAGAATGGGGCAACCACCACCACAATGGTGGGGCATTTTCAGCATTCTAGAGATTCAGTGCCCACTAGCACTCACCTCTCCCTCCCACTTCCTTCTGCCACAGCTCTGGGAAGCCACTAACTTGCTGTCTGTCTGTATGTATCTGTCTACTGGTGATATTTCCTGTTAATGAAACCCTTCACTCTGTCTTCCTCTGTGACTGGTCAGATTCATTTTTATCCTTTGAAATTAACTTTACTCTTCCTTTGGAATTGACGTATGCTTATTATAAGTATTATTAGAAGTATTCCAGGAAAGCTAAAAAAAAGGAGCACTCACATTTAGAGATAGCCATTGTTTAGAAAATCCTTTTAAATACTGTTCATATTTAATTTAACAAATATTTACTGAGTATCTACTACATATCTTGCTATGTGTTTTAAACCTTAGAGTTACTGTCACAGACTTCTTGAACCAGTGACTCCAAAGAAACAGCTGTAGAATTTTGGGGGTGGGTCAGGGTTGGGGTGCTGAGTGGAGGGGGAGACTGGCACTGGCCAGAGTTAGGGAGAGGAAAGGATGGTAGCTTATTTCCTTGTCCCGACGTATGGAGTCATGGATATGTGAAATGCTACGGCCAGCGCTAAGGACTAGCCAGTCTCAGCCCTCATTTCCCAGAGGAGGATGTGAGCCAGCTAGATGCGTGCAGTGAGGTTTATATGTATGCTTGTCACTCTGTCATTCAGAAAGACAGAGCGTGAGGGTAGGAGCTGGGGCCTCAGGTTCTGGTTCCTGAGCTGGGTCATCTGTGAGGTGGCAGGACTAAAGAAAATGACATCATAGCTTAATCCAAAGGTCAATACTTTTTGCTGTTGACTGGAATGAAAATCAGGTTGATCTCAAGCTGACTATAAGCCCTGATTAACAGTTAAATATATTTTTTTAATAATATATGTATTATCAACAGTTCCATAGAGAAATCTTCCAAAAGCACAGAAAAAATAAGGTCATCAATCTAATGTAGTTATCTGTTATTAAAAAAAAAGACAGGAGCCTCAAAACCAGATTACCCTGCAGAAATGATTTACCTCAGACTAGTACTACATGAAATTCTGACTATCTACCCTGTTAGTGGCTCAGGAAAGACACTTGGCAGGGATCATAAGGCATAGCTCAGAAAAGAGAGAGGGAGAGCTCAATCACAAGCATGAAGTGCCTGTCTAGATCCCTGCAGGGCATCATCAGGTTAGGTTACTTGAGTCCATAGCCTGAGTAGACCCCAAGAGAGCTTAGACCGGGGCACCTCTGTGGCAAGGGTTTGGTAAGCTAATTAAGGGACGATGTTTATAGTACTGCTGTGGGAAGCCTCCGAAGAAAGCTGACAGTGGGGGATCCCACACACTCCATGCAGAGACCACCATCTACCTCCCCACAAAGGTTCAGGCCTAAGGGACCACCCCAGGAGGAGGCCAGTCCTAGCTCCGGAGGCCCCTCGTCTTCTGTCTGGACAAAAGTCCACAACCCAAGGACAGCACGGAGGCTCCTCCTTTGTTAAAGGGCAGGAGCTCCTACAGCTGGTGGGAAGAGGCCTGTAGTCTTCTATAAAATTTCCTCTTGGAGTACTTTTTCTGAACACTGAGCCATGTTCTTTTCCTGAATACTGACCCTCAGCCTAGCCCTGTGACCATCCAAGCAATGTAAAGCGGAACTCGTATGTTTAGCGGTGCTCTGGAGAGGCACATGTGGGCTTCCGTAGGACTTCAGGCTCAGTGGAGCCTCTGGAGCTTGCCAGGGCTCCCTTTATTCTTATGCATAGCTATTGGAAGTGCAGGTTAGTTTAAGGATTTGGGAGGGTAATTGGAAAATGCTCAACAAAGACCTTTTAAAAATGTGCATACCACAAAGGTGGAGGTCAACAGGTGAACGCATAAACAAAGTATGGTGGGAACATTGTTCAACCTTTTACAAGAGGGAATTCTGATACATGTTACGATGTGGGTGAATCTTGAAGATATGCTAATAGAATAAGCCAAATACCAAATACTGCATGGTACCATTTGTGTGAGGTGCATAGCACAGGCAAATTCACAGAAATGAAAAGGAGAGCTGTGGCTGCCTGGGACTGGGTGTCGGATGGAGGAGACAGGGAGTTACTGTATGCAGATGTAGTTTTGGTTTGGGAAGACAAAAAAGTTCTGGAGGTGGATGGTGGTGGTGGTTGCACAACACTGTGAGTGTGTTGAATGGTACTAAAACTTAACAACAGTTAGAATGGCAGATATATATATATATATATAATATATATAAAATATATATTATATATATATATATCTGCACACACATAAAAGCAAAACAAAAAGTGTATTTTTTTTGCGATCAGCAATTCTTCTGTTGGGAATTTGTGGGCAAGGCAGACGAATATGGACAGTGGGCTTCACTGGAACAGAGGCAGTGTTTCTAACAACTGAAACATCTAATGATAAGGTACTGATGAAATGCACTAGAATTGCATGGAGTAGAATACTATACCCTTACCAAAATGATGACATATATATTTATTGATAGGAAGAAGTTCATGATATAAAATTTAAAAATACATTTATCAGGTAATACATAGTAGGTTCTCATTTTTGCAAAGAAGAAATAAAATACATAAAACTATATTCATCAGGTAATACATAGTAGGTTCTCGGTTTTGCAAAGAAGAAATACATGTGTGCTTAGAAGAGGTCGGGAGGGAGGACTGGAAGGCTGGTGGACTCACATGTACAAGGATTCACCAGGAAACAATAAGGATGTGCAATGCCTTGTCTTTTTGTCTGTATTTTCCACTTCTCTGCACAGTAAGTGGGGTTAGTTCAGAGGTACTGTGACGTCCCTTGGGAGGCATGGCCTCAGGGTGAGATTACCTGGGTTGCAGCTTCCTTTACCTCATTTCGGCTTCAGGTTTTGCCTCTTTAACTAGGCCTCAGTGTTTTCATGTGTAATGTGGGCTGACAATAGTGCCTAGCCAGGGGAGGCTGATTTGTGAGGTTCTCACATTGGTGAGGCATTAGACGAGGGTGTGACATGCAGTGACACCAAGTAAGAGCTAAGTGTTCTAACAGGGCAGTGTGTAAGAGCCCGCGCACTCACTCATGGGTGAGCCTCTACGGCTGCCACGTGACTGTACCCCGGCACCCTAGGCTGTTGGCACCCTAGGCCGTTGGTGTGTCTCCACCCCTGTTGTGTAACCTGGGCTTGGCTTCCCCTAGTGCCTATAGGTCAGCACCTGACCACCTGATAGCTTTCTGAGCCCCTGCAGGCCAGAGATGACCTCCAAAATCACTAGCAGGGAAAGAGTATTTCCAAGATATTTTTGCCTGTTTGTTTTTCTCTGAAATGTATCAAACTCAATAATTTAATAAGTACATCATATTATACACACCACATGTTTTTGTTCCAAAAATAGTTCACCGACTGGATTTGTAAAGCACGCTGAAAAAACAAACAGTGTATGTACGAGGATTTCCACTTAGGGTTCATATGTTTCCATTCCGAGGTCTTGCCCACCTCAGGCACCAGTCAGGGCTGAGCATCTTGGCCCAGTTGGGCTGAGGGAGGTTTATGGGAGGAGGCTGAGGATTCAGAGGCTGTGGGGTAGGAGGCCTGGGGTGGAGGGCTGAGGTGTGGCTCAGTCCTGGCCTCCCTCCTCTCTGCAGGAGCCTTCTTCGTGCCCTACTTCATCTTTTTCCTCAGCTGTGGCATCCCAGTGTTCTTCTTGGAAGTGGCACTGGGCCAGTACACCAGCCAGGGGAGCGTCACAGCCTGGAGAAAGATCTGCCCCCTCTTCCAGGGTAAGTGCCCTCCTCCCCTTCCTGTAGGGACACCCTCCTGAAGGACCCTTTCCCTTCCTTACCATTCATCCGCTGGTTTATCTTATCCTATGCTAATTACACAACCGGGGTTCGTGGAGCACAGAGCTCATAAATCCTGGGGAGGAGGGCATGCTCCAGGAAACACAACACGAAGTTGCAAATACGAATTGAGGTGCACAGCTTGGAAGCGCTGTGGGAGTGTATGGCATGGCTCCACACGGGCTCCAGCATGTGTGGCCATGGGAGCAATAATGGCAGTACTGTCTAGCATCTGTGGGGGCCCTAGCCTGGGTCAGGCTCAGGTAAGCACCTTACCTGTGTCTTTTCATCCAATCTTCCAGGAACTCAGTTAAGCCATTTTGTGTGTAAGGGAAATAGGGTTGTTCATAGAAGTTTTGTCTACATTGCTCTTCCCCTCATGACTGTCTTAGAGACTAAACTGCACCCCCTCCTAGCTCTCTAACTCTATTGGCACTAATGTGAGTTGGTGGGTGTTCTTCCTCTGTTCTTCTTTAGGTGATGGGGCTAGTTCCATGGGGGCCAGTGAGATGCCCAAGGGTCCCCTGAGAGGTTCCTTGCAAATTTGAAACACAGAGAGGATTCTTCTTCTCTTCCCAGTGCCTAAGAAAGCCTCAAGAACCAGGCTATCTGAGGTTCTCCAGGATGTGGTCAGACTGGGCTGAACAGAGGGGCATGGCAGGGGCACACTGGCTCTTTAGCAGAAGCTAATGCGAAGGCAGACTGAGGAATGCACGTGGGACCCTGTGGACTGGGGAGGGCAAGGCCAGGGGACCCTGTAGAGGAGTGGGGAGGGGCTGGGCAGGGCAGAGCGTGGCCCACCCAGTCTCTGCTCACGGGTTCAGGGTGCTGCAAGAGTGTCCTGGTGCTCTGCTACGGACTCAGCAGTGGTCCCAGCTGGGTGCTATATCCAGGTTCAGGTAAGCTCTTGGGCAGTGTAGCTGGGCTGGCCTCTCCAGAATGCACGGATTGTCTTATAGGAGTGGCATGGGCAGAGTGGGCACTGGACAGGGTAGGGGAGAGACAGCTGCTCCTTCCTTTTCCAAGTTACCAGGCTGCCTAGGGGCCTGGGTGCTCCGAGAGAGGGGCACTCAGGGAGTGTGGGTCTGGTGGCACCTTGCCTGCTGCTATCCACCTGTGTGCTGCTGGACGGCCCACTCATCCCCCCCTACCATGTTCACTCCTCAGTCGGCCTTCGCATAAGCTTCTGGGTCCCTGTCACTTCTACCCTCCTGCCTGGAGTCACACCCCCGACTCCAGGCCTGGGATCCAGTGTTTACCAGGCTGATCACTGCCCTGACCAGTCCGGCTAAGCCCTTGGAGCACAGCAGCCACTGTTTGGGTGTGACTAGGTACTGTAAATATCCCACAGGCTGCCCCTGCTACTACCCAGGGGCCTCCCCCTTCCTGCAGCACCCCTGCCTGATGCAGGGGAGGTCACTACAGGGAATCCTTTGCCAGGCCAATCAGAAAAGGCATCCGAGTGGGCTCTCCTGGCGCAGGCAGTCTGGCTCCCAGTCGGCATGGATGTCTGCCAGCCCTCAGGTCTGCAGTCTTTCACTGAATAGCATCTGCTGCTACTCTGTACAAACAAGGTGGGGAGGGGACCTGCAGGGCGGCGGGCAGGCCCTGGCCTCTCCGCACTGGCTTCCACACCATCTCCACCCCCTAGTCCTCCTCCGCACCATCTCTGCCCCAGTCCTCCTCCTCTTCATCCTTTCCCTTCTTCTTTTGCTAGTTTTGGAGACTGAACCCAGGGCTTTTGCCCTGAGCTGCATCCCTATCCCTTTTTATTTTATTTTTTATTTTGGGCTGGGCTGGGCTCAAACTTGCAGTCTTCCTGACTCAGCTTCCCTCAGTGTTGGGATTCCACAAATGTGTGCCACTGTGCACAGCTAACATGTTGCTTCTTAAATGACTGTGGGAAGATTCCAGTTATGTAGCGCGTGCTTGTTTCCACTGAGAAAACCAAATGTACCCGCCAAGCAGAGCCTGGGTGCTAAGTGCTAAATCAGCACAGGGCTTCGGTTCTTGACATGGGCCCACTTCTCTGTTTCTGCTGGATTTTTTGCTTTTTCTTATCCCCAGCCTGATTCCTCCTGCTTCCTCCTCTTTATGCTTTAGTTTGCCTGCCCGTTTTCATTTTACTAGCAATATATAATTGTAATAGAAACATAGAAAATACAGATAGGCAGAAATCTTATCACTTAGAGAACTACTTAGTAATTTAGGGGACGATCCTTCTGGAGTTTCTCTCATGCAAAAATATATTCAAATACACATTACAGAAATGGCACAATGCATAAGGGGGTGCTCTGTAACTCATTTTTTTAACTTAGAAAAACACACTGTGAATAGCTTCTCATGCGATGAATAAACCCTGGTGGTTTTCTTTCTGTAGCCCCTGAGACAGTTAGCACAACTGGTTTTTCCTGTGTAACTTTTCTGCTATGTGGATCTCTTACTCCTTCCTCCCCAAGGCATTGGGATAGCGTCTGTGGTCATCGAGTCCTTTTTGAACATCTACTACATCATCATCCTGGCCTGGGCACTCTTCTACCTGTTCAGCTCCTTCACCTCTGAACTGCCCTGGACAACTTGTACCAATCCGTGGAATACAGGTGCCCATGCTTTCTGCCCCGGGATGGGGTCTTTCCTTCTACACCACATGGCAGGTGATGGCCAGATATGATGAAGGACATGGCAGAACTTGGTAGCTGACCCTCCTGTGGGACTTTGGGCCGGTCTCAGGAAGGATTAGTGTAGGGAACCTGCTGAGACTGGGTTATGCAATCGAGGCCAGTGTCATTGCCTACTTACTTATTCACTTGAAAAATATTTGCTGGGCACCCAGTATGTGCCATCACTGTGCCAAGGCTGAGCAAGGGCACTGTGGACTCACTTCATGGAGTTTATAGTAGAAACAGATAAATCAATAAAACAAGTAGCCATCACCATGGGAGAAAGAAACAGTACAGAACTGTATAGCAAGGGGAGGGAAGCATGCGGGATGGAAAGGCTCACATGTGGGCAGCGTTCAAGGCCAGAGAAGAGCAGCATGTGGACTTGGGCCCTTGTCTGTGGACTGGAGACACTGGGCAGGCCAGGGATGGCAGGAAGCTCTGATTATAATACCAGAAGGTCAGGGGACCAGGACATGAGGGCATCTGTCTCCACTGTGTCTCTCACTGACGCATCCCACTTTGTCCCAACAGAGCATTGTGTGGCCTTTCTGAACCACTCGGGAGCCAGCACAGTGACCCACTCTGAGAACTTCACTTCGGCTGTCATGGAATTCTGGGAGTAGGTTCTGGGCCTGGTTGCCACATGCCAGGGGACCCTAAGCAGAAAATCTGGATGTCTGAACCCTGCAAGTGTGAATATCTGGGATGCAAGATTAAGACTCTCTGTGCATGATTTCTAGCACTCGCCCACCTCCTACCCCACTCTGACCCCACATCACTGAGGGATGAGGGGACAACATCACACCTACCCATGCCTTCTTACCTGAACCTGCTTATGTACCCCAAACCCACATGGATCCAACTAGACTCCAGTTTTTCCATCTATGTCTCCCTGCACTCTCCCAGTTACCCCACCCCACACTTCACCCACACTTACACACCATTTTTCACATGTCCTGTATATGCTGGAAACAGCTTGCACAGCCAGAGTTTGGAAGAGATGGTTGTATGTATCTCTTCCAAACTGTGTAGCGATGTCACACTGGCACTCAGTGTCAGCCAAGCAGATTTATGCCACAGAAGTAGTTACACTCACATGTTCATCCGCCCACATAACTGTGCACCTCCTCCTCCACCATACCACATGTGTCCGCCTACAGCTTGCATCCTTATCCACACAAACTCACCAACATGTGCATGCACGCTCGCATGCACGCCCTCAGTTGCATAACCTTCCATATGCATATATGCGTCTTCCACCCCACACACATCTTTAGATCTTAGCTTACCTCCTGCTCTTCCCTTGTTGCCCACTTCTCACTGATGACCCTGTGTTTCTAAATACCCACTTTCCGAGCACTTGTTCATACATCCTCACCACCCTCAATCTCTCTCTTTATCTCTCTGTACAACAGAGAAATCGGGATGAGTTAGAAAGACACAGATACCTATGGGATTACGGTGATCTGGTCTCCTAACAGCCAGGGCCATACGGGCCACAGGTGGGAACATGGCATGGCCGCGGGAGGGGTTGGGGAGGCTGAGGGTGTGGGAGCCCTGGGATGTGAGAACTGTGGGTCAATTCTATGAATCAGGAGACTTGGTGACAGAAGCATATTTTTGCTTTTAACTTCTCATCTGATGACTTTTTTCTCCCCAATCTACCAGGAGACGTGTTCTGGGAATCACCTCGGGCATCCATGACCTGGGGGCCCTGCGCTGGGAGCTGGCCCTGTGCCTCCTGCTCGCCTGGATCATCTGCTACTTCTGCATCTGGAAAGGGGTCAAGTCCACCGGCAAGGTGAGGTGGGGACCCCTAGTAGGCTTTCTGTGGCCCCCAGAGTCCTTGGGGACACTTTAGAGGGTCCCTCTGGAGAGACATGGTGAAAATAGGTGAAATTCATAGGAGGCAGAGTTTAGCTTATTAATACAAGAAAAATCTTTCTTTTCCAAAAGACTGTAAAAGTCTTTTTATATAAGTAAATATTCAGAGCAAAAATCAAAACAAGAGCCATAAAAGCCCCATTGCTAGAGCAAATCATTGTATGAAATGGCAGATTCGATCTTCTAATCCTTGCTGACTTCTGCTCTGTTCCCCTTGTTTCTTCTGCGTGTGTGTAGGTGTGTGCTGGGATCCATTACATGTGTGTTGGGATCCTTCACATGTGTGTATTACACAGTTAGGACCACATACTCGTGCAGCTTGCTTTTAATAACAAGACAATTTTTTGTACGAATCAGGAAACAGAACTATCTTTGGGGTGGTAAGTTTCTAGTCACCGAAGGGGTTCAGGCCAGGAATGGACAACAGTGGCTTGTTCTACAGAGGAAATTCAGATGTGAACATTCTCTCCACCCCAAACAGCTAAGACTGGTGCTTCGTGCTGCTTAAACCAGGAAGGGGAAGAGAGCTGACTGTTCCCATTAGCCTTACCTTGTGGCTGTTTCCAAAGTAGCCTCCTTTTCCTAGGATCGTTATAAAAATAAAATCAGTAATAATGATAAGAACGATAACAGTTGTAAAAAGGACACAGATAAGACCACCACTATGTAGGGAGCCAAGCTTGGCCAGAAGGGGTGGCGCAGCCTTCGGTGCCTTGGGTGGGACCTGGTGCTCAGACCACCACTGCTCCCCAGCTGTAAATCTGGAAAAGTACCGTTTAAATCTCCTCACAGTCACCATGCAAATCGGGCTACTCCACGGCCAGGAGCCGTCCCGCCCTCCACTGGGCCATGGGGAAAACCAGGATAAAGGATTAAGGCAGACCGGGTCTTCGCAGGGTTATGGGTTGGAAATGTCACCCCTCCTCGGGCCTCTCCCCACCCGCCCTGCTGATGTGTATCTCACACTCGGCTGGGGAGTCAGACCCACTGGAATGTGCAGAGGGAGGTGTGGAAAGTTTCACTGCCCACCCCTCGGCTGTCTGTGGGCTGAGAGCCTGGCAGTGATCTGGGAGTGACTATGCTGCCAGGGGCCAGGCGAACTCCGGAGACGCCAGTCCCCACCAGCAGTGTGCTTGGCTGGCTTCCCTCCAGGTTGTTTATTTCACTGCCACGTTTCCCTACCTGATGCTGATCATCCTGCTAATCCGAGGTGTCACCCTTCCTGGGGCCTATGAGGGCATCATCTACTACCTGAAGCCAGACCTGCTGCGCCTCAAGGACCCCCAGGTGGGCATGTGTGGTAACTCCTGGTACAAGGGTCTTCTGCCCCGAGACTTTGAAAGTTTCCTCCTGACTTAAATTTGGTTTAAAAACAATAGATGCCCAGTGGAGACAAATTAGATAACACAAGAGAAAACTGAACAAGGAACCAAAATCTCTTATAGTCAGACATAACCTCTTTGCATTTTAGTGTATATCTTTCCAATCTTTGTTTTTAGGTGGGGTGTGTTTTCAGTGTAGTTGAAATCATTATATTTAGAGACATACATCCTTTTTTCTCACTTACGTTATGAGCTATTTTCTGGCTATTGTCATCTGTAAATATCATTTTTAACATTTGAGTAATATTTCCTCCATTTATTGAACAAAAGTTCACTGAGGACACATTAATTAATGGTCTAGTGCCAGGGGAGGGTAGGATGCAACTGGCCGCCTCCCTGCCTCCGAGCTCATAGCCTGGCCTCAAACAGTTGGGAGATACTTATTTAAACATATATTCATCTCTCGATATCTGAGAGGGATTGTCCACAATACCAAAGCTCACTGAGGCTCCGGGTACTTATTTAGAATGGCACAATATTTGTATATAATATTTGTACATCTTCTTAAATCATATCTGGATTACTTATAGTACCTACTACCAGGGAATGCTGTGCAAATAGTTGTTACACTGTATTGTTCAGGGACTTACAGCAAAGAGAAACAGTCTGTACTTGTCAGTTCAGGTGCAATTTTTTCCAGAATATTTTTGATCCATGGTTGGTTGAAACTTTGGATGTGACATCCCTGGATACGAAGGGTCAATTGTACTGATTTAGAGAAATGTAGTTTTTTACTACCACTGTTTGAGGGCAGGCTTCCTTCTGCAGGGCCCTTGTGAGATTTGATTGTAGTTTATTTTAATCTGTGATAACTTGATTGGTCTAAGTAACATCACTTTATAGTTTTAATTTTTCACTGTGGACTCCACTGGACACTCCCTATATCTGGACCACCATTTGTTTTTCCTCTAGAACTTATCAGAGCATGTTTTTTGCCCCCCTTCCCATGGAAGTCTTGGTGGTTTTCCTTATGTTTTTGTGAACTGGCCTCGGCATCAGGTCGCAGCTGCCTGCGGTGCTGCATAAGCACACTAGCTGAATGAATGTGCACTAGTTGAATGAACGCAAGTGACTCTTATGTCTTGGGCACAGTCTGAGCAGCACCCCTGCATTCAGTGTCCCTTGGGAGCAGAGTGAAAAGGGGCCCTGACTGTGAGAAGGCCCCTGTGGCGAGGACAGGCTCACGGCAGGCAGGGCAGGTGTGACTCTGAGGGAGCTGAGGGGCAGCTCTGCTGTGGGGAAGGCTGGTGCTGCCCATCCTGGCCCTAGGCCCTGGCCACCCTCCCTGCCCCGTCTACCACTTTCTTGGGCCTCTCGCAGGTGTGGATGGACGCGGGCACACAGATCTTCTTCTCCTTCGCCATCTGCCAGGGCTGCCTCACAGCCCTGGGCAGCTACAACAAGTACCACAACAACTGCTACCGGTGAGAGCTGGTGGGACTGTGCAGGCGACGGTGAACTGGACTCTCTGGGTGCTGAGGAGGGTGGGGTCCCTGGGGTGGGCTCTGGGACCAAGACCTGGGCCCAGGGAGTGGCAAGTGGTGTCAGTCTGACATTGTGGCTCCTCCCCAGATTAAGTCCCCCCCCCTTCCTCTTCTCTTCCCGACACCCAAGTTCCACCCCCAGTACCCCTGCTCCTCTTTTCTCCAACCTCCTTTCCATGTTCTCCTTTCTCTGCCTCTGCTCTCTCACTGTCTTTTGATCTCTCTTCCCCCAATGAATTTCTTCTCCTATTTGCAGGGACTCCATCGCCCTCTGCTTCTTGAACAGTGTCACCAGCTTTGTGGCTGGCTTTGTTGTCTTTTCCATCTTGGGTTTCATGTCCCAAGAGCAAGGTGTGCCCATTTCTGAAGTGGCAGAGTCAGGTAAGTGCCTTTATACTGCCTGGGCTCTGAAAGGATGAAAAGGAGCCGGAACATGAAGATCTCTCTTGCAGAGAGGCAAGGATCCAAGAGCTGGGTGGTGGGAGTCTTTTAGCCTTGAGGGCAGAGCATGAAACAAAGCAGGGCTTCCAGAACCCAGAGGGAGAAGGAAGAGGGGTTGGATGATCAGGTGGACCCAGTGAGGGATGTCTGTCTGTTCTGTTCAAGAGCAAAGTAATGGATGGACTCATTCCACCCTCTTGGAGCACCCTGTCTTTCATGCCCATATGTGTGTGCACACACGCACATGCATACAGACATGCACATGGCTACAGACACACACAGACTTGTACACATACATATACACATGGACCCATAGATGCACACGGACATGAATGGACTTACCTGGGTGCTCAGAGAGACACAAAAGGAGAAGGCTGCATCGAGGTGAGCTCACCCGAGGGTGCTCTGTTCCCCGCAGGTCCTGGTCTGGCCTTCATCGCATTCCCCAAGGCTGTGACCATGATGCCCTTGTCCCAGCTGTGGTCCTGCCTCTTTTTCATCATGCTGTTATTCCTAGGCCTGGACAGCCAGGTATGGTACCCCGGCCCTGCTCTGCCCTGGTGACCTTTCTAGCTTCTGGATATCTTGGCATTACTTTTCCCCCACTTCTTTTTTGAGGTCCCCTCTGTTGTCTCGGCTTTTTGCTTGGGGTTGGTTGAGTGGCCCCGGCCTTGAGACCTTCCTCTGTGAAGGAGCTGTCTACTTTCTTCTCAAGGCTGGAGCCTTCCTCAGACACAGGCGCTCCCCCAAATGTCTTTCCGCCTTCTCCCTGCTGCCCACCCCCTGCACGAGCAGATCTGCTCGCTCCAGCCTTCTCTGCTGGGACTCCTTTTTGTAGAGTGTGGCTAGGAGCAGGTTGGCCTTGCTGAAGGACCCTGCCTCTCCCTT